>BPLS01000137.1:1063623-1090367 GCA_019656275.1 Rhododendron kiyosumense
ATACGAAACACTGTATCAAAACCACTGAATCTATTTTTTTCAAGTAATATGTATTCTGATGAGGCACTTAACAATATTTGATCGAGTTGATTTTGGTGCACTTGTAGTACTCAACGATCTCTATGCAGTGGACGTTTCCGATCGTCGAACCATTGCCGGCGGCCGCGCAGCACAGGCTTGATCCGCTAAGGGGTTTTTGGACTTTTTTATTTGTCCTTATTTAATTTTTTTTAGAGTTTGTTCGTACTGTGGTAAATTTTTTATCCCCATTGATTCATCTTGATAATAGAAACCGAAAAATTAATTTTTTTTTCCTTTACCCAAATATTTTTTGTGATATCCAATTTTTTTGGTTTATCTTTGATATTTCAAAAAATATTTGGGTAAAAATATTCAGGTAAAAATCTTATTGTTTTTACTTTTTTGATTTCTCTTATAAAGTCGAATCAATAGCGATAAATTTTTTTTTTCGCAAAACGAATATTACTCTCTCCTTCTTTAATTAAATGTTCAGCTCTCAAACCTATGTTTTTAAAAAATGTATATTTTTGGGTTAAAAAATTCACACTTTTTTTATAACTTGAAATAACTCATTAATGTCTATTAATTTGTAAAAATATTTTGAATTTTTTAACAAAAAATTTACAACTTTTTAAATTCTAGATTTGCGGGACATATATTTATTATTTAGAGACGTATTAGGGCAAAGGAAAAAAAACACAACGTGGTGGCGTGCGGGGGTGGTCAGTTCTTGAGTCCTTGAGGACAATCTTTTTTTTTCATTTCTACGATTTCGCTGACAATGACACGACATCTAACCGTAGGCCGTGGGCGTGGGATCAGCGGCACGTTTGCGTTAACCCACCGCACAGGGTTTGGTTAAGTTTATGGTGTTCTTTTCTTTCTTTTTTTTTTTTTTTTTTTACGTTCAAAGGTGTCCGAATCAGTTTACGTATATTTCAATTAATTTCTTTTTTAATTCGGTTTAAACAGGTCATCAAAGCCGGGACTCAAATAGTCAAAAATATATATTTTTCTTAGCAGGCTGATGCCCAAAAATCGAACTCTTATCAATTGTGTGTGAAAAACCCTCCAATCAACCGAGTTAAATCTTGGGGTACTGGTTTGGTTGAGTTTATGGTCTTCCGATTCTGGAAACTAGCTTAGGCGGCTCGGCTATTCGGCTTGTTACCGGTTGTGGACCCGTCACGTTGAAGAACGTCAACCCTCAACCGCCTGGTTAATTCGAATGTTCACTCCATTTTGGAGAGTGATTTTGCCACCTTAGAGCATGTACACCAATAGTTGTGTATTTTAGCTACTTAACAGTTCATTTTTTTCATCTTACCTACTCAAATTTCTTTCAACTCTACACCAATCCTCTCTATTACCATCTCTATTCTTATAAAATACTATAAAAATTTACTATTCATCTTGTACTAGAGCTCTATTGGAGAGAGGGAGAGAGAGGAAGAGAGAGAAATAATTATTATTTAATGGGATAACCCATGAATAGTTCCAATGCATTAATAGAGAGCCAAACCACATAGAGCTATTTTACCTTTGTGTTTAGCTTCTCTGGTGCAGAACAATTTTCTTATTTTGACAAGCTAAAATAGATAAAAAGCCTTTTTGCCTTCTTTGATAAACTTGCTCTTAGGTTGATTGGAGTTCCAGATCAATAGTAAAAAGCAATTTTAGAAAAGGAAGGTTTTTCAAGTTCAAAAATCATGTGTTTACGCAAATATTTTTCCTACCAATATGGATCTTGTTTGATAGATCTTATCGAGATCTTTTAAACGGTGCAAAAAAAATTAAAAAATTATTTTTCATTTTCATTATATTTGAGCTTGAAAAACCTTCTTTTTGTAAAAGTTCTTTTTACTCCACATCCGGAACAAAGTCCCTCTCCAAATTGTTACTACAAACTTTTGGGGAGTGCCAGAAACCAAAGTGTCATTAACAATTTAAGGAGTGGCAAAATCACTCCCCTTATTTTTACGCATCATTTCTCTGCCGGGGCTTCGTACCCAAAATTATTTTTAGCAGTTTTGGGTACTGCTACGTGATATCTAAACAGTCTTCTCCTTGCATGTTTCCATAGGAATCATCATAAATGTAGTACTTCCTCCATCTCTATTTAATTGTCCATTATAGTTTCGCGTTTATTTTCAATATCTGATATCTTTTGACATATATTGCTAAAAATATATAATATGAATCTTATTTGATAAATCTCAATTTTTCTATAAGACAATGATTTAAAAAACATAAAATATAATATACATCGAGAGATATAAATCGTTGAAAATGCATGCAGAATCGTAACGAACAATTAATAGAGACGGATGGAATATGTTTTTTGAATATTATCAATACAAATATATGAATCTCACAAAAATGTATAGTTCATATATACGAGTGTTGAAGGTCTTGAAGCACTGCGTGAGGATGCCCGTAGACCATTGAATAATTACTGCTATGGACCACATATCCATGTCGACTCCACCCAAGATGAGATATTTGTACCCACCTAGAGCATTGCGACAAAGGGCTCTGCACCATACATTTAACTTGTGTTAATAAAGTATCCAAACAATAAAAAGAATCCTTGTTTCATTGCCAGTTTTGAGATATTTTTTTCTCATAGATTTGATATATTTTTTGACATTTTAACCAATGTTTTTAATTTACCTCTTCCATCCCAATTCAATTGTCATTTTTAGAAGTTTGTACCATTTTTTAATTGATTATATTTTATAAATTATAATATTTTATGTAATTTTGAAAATATTATATTATAGAACTAATCTAGATCTATTAAACAAGATGCGTATTGGATACGTATAAAATTTATTACCGATTTAATGATATAACTAATTTTTTATCTGGTTATAATAGAACGATGGATAATTAAATTGGGATAGAAGGAGTATTAGAGACCGTGCGCAGGAAAAAAAAAAGTCTGACACCAAAATCCCCAATCGAACAGCCTCTCAAAAACTTTGGGAAAAATATTTGGGAAATGATTTTGCCATTTCTTTTTTTGTTAACGCCACTTCCCTGCAAGTGTGTTTTTTATCAAAAATTCACTTGTATGAGAATGTTGTTATCAAAAAGGGAAAATGACGGTCCATAACGTACTTTGATAATTAATACTCCCTCCGTCCCAATTTACTTGTCACTTTTTGGAGTTCGTGCCACTTTTCAATTGATTATATCTTGTAATTTATGGAGTTAGGTGATTTTGAAAATATTGTATTATAGAACAAATCGAGATCTATCAAATAAGATCCATATTGGATATAAAATTCATTACCAATTTAAAGATATACTCCCTCCGTCCCGGTTTGTTTGTCCTCTTTTTGACTTTCTGAGAGCGTTTGACCTCTCAAAAAATTGTCTATAATTTTCAATTCGTAATGTTTTTAATATGCAATATGGATCTTGTTTGATAGATCTCAATTAGTTTTATTATACAAAATCATAAAAATCACAAAACACCTTATAAAATGTAAGATATAAGTATATTTTTGAAAGACACGAATTTCGACAATTAGACAAACAAATCGGGACGGAGGGAGTAACTAATTCTTTTTTTCGGTTGGAATAGAACTGTGACAAGTAAATTGGGACGGAGGGAGTACCTTTTAAAGACATGCTAAGAATATTTGTTAATGAACAAACTGTCCTTGGCGGGTATTAATTATCAAAACACGTAATCGGCCGTCATTTTCTCTACTTTAAACATTTCTTTTTCTATCTTTCTCCACTCATTACCTTTACTATTTTTTAAAAAAAAATTCAAATTTCAATCCAAACAAAGCATAAAAAAAAAGGAAGAGAGAGAAGACAACCCAACAAGTAGGTTGAGTTCAGAAGAAGCCTGCAAAAGTAGGCCGCTATAAACCGAGCCGAGACGAAAATTGAAGAGCCAAAAAAGTACGAACAGCGGGACAGGGCCTTTGATTGACTGAATCTGTGGTCCCCTCGAAAACAACCCCGGATTTCAAATGAACAATTCAAACCAGTTCATAAAGGAATACCACATTACTAGTAAAATCTAGATTAAAACAAAAAACAAACCAGACACGTTAAAGAAACGGAAAGGAAAAAGTGGCGATATCCGTGATGGATGGCCAAAGTATTCGTTCCCACGCCCTTCCGTCTCTCTCATCGTCACATCTCTCTCTCTCTCTCTATCTCTCTCTCTCCTCCTTTCTCTCTCCTCCCTCCCTTTCTCTCTCTTATCTTGTCTCCATTATATAATCCTCCGTATCTCTTCGCCACTTCATCACATCTGCCCCCTCTGTGTTTCTCTCTATTGAACCCCTTGCGTTCTCTCTCTCTCTCTCCCAACATTTGACCCTCGTGTCTCCTCTCTTTTTTTTTAATAATCCATGGAAGAGCTGAGTAACAAGAAGCGAGTCCGAGACGACTCGGACGAGCCCGAGTCGGACTCGCCCGAGGTGAAGAGACTCAGGGACGACCTCCTCGGTAACCTCGACGACTCAGATCTGTGCACGACAAGCCAGGATCTGGACTCATTCATGAAGAGCTTCGAGGAGGAGATCTCGTCCTCGCCGCCGACCCCGCCGCCGGCGTCGGTGGTGGACCTGACCTCCGAGTCCGGCGAGTCCCGGCCGGAGCTCGGGTACCTTCTGGAAGCCTCCGACGACGAGCTCGGTCTCCCTCCGTCGACTACCGAGTCGCCCAGCGAGTTTGCCGAGTTGGAACGAGTTCCGTCTGACGCGTCGGGTGAACTCGGTGAGTTGTGGCGATTCGATGAAGACCAGATCCCGAGTTATGACGCGTTTGAGTTTGGAATCGGTGGCGGCGAGGTTAACTTCAACGGCGGCCTTAACAACGGCGAGTATGTTGATGTGGCCTTTGACGGGCTTTTCGATTATTCAGATCTCGGTTTCGGGTCATATGATACCGAAGATGTGCCTTTGTGGCGGCCTGAAACTACGCCGGCGCAGTAGTTACGGCGACAAACTGAGATGTTCATTAGTGGTTTTATTAGTAACAAAAAAAAAGCATATTGTAAAGTTCTTTTATTTATTTATTTTTGTTTTTGGATTAGAAACAAAGATCTCTAGATATACGTAGGAGTGGAAGATCAGAATCCACGGGGGTAACGAGATATTTGTTCGTTTTCCTTTTTCCTTTGGAAGAAAAAAAGAGGATTGAACCAAAAAAGAGTAAAAAGTTGTTATGGACTCATTAATCTGGGCGAATCAGTTCATGCCATTGTTGCTGGCCATAACCGACGGCACAATCTGTAGAAAGGAGCTGGTGGCCTCCTCCTCCGTTAAAGCGCGGGCTATAACAATCTGAATATTGAATCGACATATGATTGGAAAATGGAAATGGATTTTTGTGTGATTATGAACCCGACATATGAAAGGCGCATAATTTTTGATGAATTATTTGGACCTCGTTTGCTTGAACCGTAGACAATTTTTTTTTTTTTTTGGTTTCTTCAACTGGAGACAATTTTTTATGTTTTTGGTATTTAAATTAACAAATCAACAAGGATATTAATCTGAGAATGTTGAAGATAGTTAAACATTAAAGTGGAGTAATTTTTTTACTTAAGATGCCATCAATTAATTCTTCATGAACTAATTTTCTTGGCAAAAAATGCAAAAAAATTAGGCACTTTTTTGCAAGTCGTTTACAGTGATCAACAAGTTTTAACATTTTATCATATTGTTCATACAAACAAAAAAAATTGTTCCCTCCGTCCTCTTTTTAAAATTAAGTATTTCATTTTGGGCTATAGTGTCCATCTTGTAAAGTTAGTGGATAAAAATTGGTACATTTTCTATTTTGTTTATAAAAGTAGATTTCATTTTGAAAAGTTAGTGAATAAAAATGTAATAATGATGTCTCCATAGAGGGTAAATAGGAAAAATGGAGGTAAAAGTTAATGTGAAAGATGTAATGATGATATTTTTTAAATAAATTAGAATTACGAAATAGAACACTTAAAAATGAACGGAAGAAGTAATACCAATAATTTCTTACTTAATAATTTTTTTTACTCATATACCTATTTACAATTTAATTATTAGTGAAAATAATTTGAC
This sequence comes from Rhododendron kiyosumense, assembly GCA_019656275.1. Classification (NCBI taxonomy): domain Eukaryota; kingdom Viridiplantae; phylum Streptophyta; class Magnoliopsida; order Ericales; family Ericaceae; genus Rhododendron; species Rhododendron kiyosumense. The sequence goes on from BPLS01000137.1 coordinate 1,069,719, forward strand.
ATTTTTAACTAATTTATTTATTACTAAAAATAACTAACAAATTGTTAAAAAAAATTCCTCAAATTTTTCTTTAGTGAAAATACCCCCTTTAATCGGTCGCCATTATCTTTTGAAATCAAAAGGATTATCCCAATTGAAAAAAGAAGAGGAAGTTAATAAGCATTTTTTTTCCCCAAATGGAAAAATTGTGAGGCACGGTTTCTCTCAACCCTCTTTCTACTAAGGTTTTCACGTTTGGTTTTTTGAGCCGGGAGGCGGTTGCCGGGGTTTAGATCTGAGGACTGAGAGTGCCCTCGCCGTTGTTGATTTCCCATTTTCCATCGCTTTACCCTTCCACCGCCTCTCACTAACCCTTTCCCATCTCTTTGTCGCGGTCCACCGCTTCTCCTTCTACCTTCCATCGCCTCGCCTTCCATTGTCGCTCCTTCCTCTGCCTCCCGACGCCTGATATTTAGAGTTACAAAGATTGTGAGGTCTAATTTGTGGAGTTTGAAGTTAGGAGACTTGAGAATCAGGATTGGCGCTTGGCATTGAAGAACTCAGTTCACAGACAGGATAATCGCTATATGCTACTTTGATTTGAGACCCTTTAAGAGTTACCTTGTTGGTGGCGGTTTTTGGCGAGTCAGGTTTGGTGTTTTTACACTTTACACGTTTTGTTTGTTGTTTTTGTGTTTGGTGGCGGTTTTTGGCGAGTCAGGTTTGGTGTTTTTGCACTTTACACATTTTGTTTGTTGTTTTTGTGTTTTTTGTCTGGTCTAAATCTTTTAGGTCTTTTTGGAATCCCAGTGTTTAACTCCTTACGCATTGGTCTAATTCTGTGCTCCTCTTAGGTGTTTATTTTCTTTATTGTTGATTGGTTCTATTAGCCGAACTCTGTGTGTTGGTGCTGCTATGCAGTATGTTCTCTTCTCGTCTCAATAAAAAAAAAATATTAGGTATCCTATATTGATGTAATATGTCTCTTGTTGGTACAGGTTACACATTAGTATCTTTGTATTTTGGGTAAAATAAGTATCGTTGGGTTTTTTGAAATGATCATTTTGTTTGATTGCTAGTTTACTTTTAGTTTTGTTTCCAATCATTACCCTATATTTTCAATTATTAATTTTATTTCTCTCTCTATCTCTCTTCAATCATTACTCCTCTCTCCAATCATTTTTCTATTTCTCTCTTCACTCACTATCAAAACTAAACTAAACTAAATTACAACCCAAACAAAGCCATCGAACTAAACCGAACTAAGCTTTGTGAAAAGAATGCTAAACCGAACTAAGCTTTGAGTCCCGGTCAATTGGGTTTGGCTACATGAATCCTATTTTTCTATTAGAATTCATGTCATAGAGATCTAACACAGTTTTTATGTTCTGACTATCATCTACTTAACACATAATCATACTCTTTAATTCAGATATGAGACCGGTTATAAAAAAAGAAAAAGAAATGACTAAGCACGGCTCATGCAGAGTTAACTTGTTTAAAAAAAAGATACTCCATAATTCTAAGCACAGCACATGCTGTTATTCTTTTTGTAATGAATTACTAGTAGAAAAGAAAATGATGAGGTGAAAGATAAAACTAATAAATTATTGAGATGTGATGGTGATGTTTGCTCAATATAATTTAGAATCTCAAAAGGAGCCATAACCTGGGATTCCTGCAATGTGGCAAACGCCTATAGTGTTCCGCCTCTCGGCATGGCTTTTAAAGATGCATTCATCACGATCCGAACAGATCATTTTTTAAAGTTTGGCACACTATACCAAAATCGAGCTATTCGGATATTTACATAATCGAGCGGGATTTATCTTTTACAATCCATTCTCTTAATCATACTAACCGTTTATTTTTTAAAAACACAGGTTGCTTTCACATTACCCTAGCCGCACTACATGAACTCCAATTGCCGAATTACAAGCCTGTAGGGACGCAGAGAGGAGTAATTGTTGTTTATATTAATATGAGTAGTCAATCGCGTGCGTTGATCAACGCCAAAACAAAAAAAAATCTGGTTTTCTTTCACCAATAGTTGAAGGGTGAGAATATTCAAATTCTCTCCTACCTACGACAAGGAGATCTCCCAATCATCCCAGCATTTTTAATGGAGAGGATGATTTCCCCACCCACCTCCGCGAGTGGATCGTTATAGATCGTTCTAACACCGCAACTCGCTCATTTTCTCGGACATATCTTAGTATTTTGGTTTTGATACGTAAGACATCCTAGATTTTTTTGTAGTTTTTGATATCTTAAGAAAAAATATCAGATTATAAAAGAACCCGGCTTCTGTAAAGTTTAAAATCGTATTGCAATGAAACAATCACCTCTCGGTCGCTGATCACCTTTAATCAATGGTCCGAGTTCGTTAACGACTCTTTCCGATAAGAGACCAATAATACTCCTATAGCGGCGAGAGTCTTTTAATAAATCTGGACCAAAACAAGAAATTTTTTTGAATGGCTTAACATGGAAGCCAAAACTTTATAAAGAGAAGGCACGTCATGATCACATGGTGGGCTACACGGACGTGCTGACCGGTGGAGAGGGGACAGGTCCGTCCATCCATGTACAAACCACGGTTTCTGAGCTTTTTTAGACTTGGGTTGTATTCTAAGGGACTGTGGGTTGTATTCTAAGGGACTGGATGGATGGTGGTGGAGTTCCCCGAACCTACTTTGAGTGGAGGATGATATAACACCACTTTAAAAACTCATTTGATACAATTCAATCACGTCAAAATTACTCATATTAATCTCATTGGAGTAGTAAATACTCGTATCAAAGTTATTTTATTTGAACGGGGCAGGCCAATTAACTTATGAGCGCGAGCAAACGGGGCTAATTATGACAAGAAAATATTTGAATAACCATACGAATATTAACTACATCCATGAGATTAATGGAGTATAATTTTTAGCAACTATAGATAAGAGTTGTGCTACTGTGCTGTACAGCAGCCGCGTACAGATCCCTTTTGGGTCCGTCTCGGGTTCCGTAAAGATGATCGGAGCCGCTCAGTTTGTTCAAAATATTTCGTTTAAGGTCCCTGTAAAAAATACCTCAATCCGATATCAGGAAGGGTGTTTACATTTTGGTATCTCTTATAATAGTTCAACAAGAAAAGAGCCCCACCTTTTAATCTTTGTTTTTTTACTCCGGAATAGTCGGCCGGCCTTGTTAGTAAGTGAAAATCAAATCCTGTCAAATGCATGTGATAGAGTATTTAATGTTTATCACTTAACTACCAATTAATCCGCTCGCGGTAGAGGATGAGAATTGAAGAGGAGCGGCTACCAAATCTCGAGTCATCCATTCGGACCATCACTCTCTCAGTCTCTCTCTCTCTCTCTCTCTCTCTATCTAAAATTTCAAGAAACCAAAACGTATTGACCAGGGAAGCTGGTCACCAGAAATCACAGATCCACTCAAAGGGGGCAATAATTTAATTGCGGTTGAAGTTGAAATTTGGGTAATTGGTTGGATCTTGTCGAGTATGCACGCATCCATGTGGAGTAATTATCATTGCTGACGATATATGAAATGCTGAACGATTTATGTGTGGTGGTGGTTTATATAAATAACTTCACACACGTCTCGAGATATTTTTGTTTTTGGCACAAAGGAACAACCTTACAGTCAGACCATTAAATGGACTTGACCGCGAAACCCAAGCCTCCGGGAGAGCTAGCGCGGCCATATCAGTCACGCCCCTCTCCCTCCACATACTTCAGGGTACTCATTCGGTAAAGAATCAAACCCCGAATCTAGAAAAATACTCTCGAAGCCTGGGCATCCGTTCGAATTAGTACTAGGGTAATCCCTGAGTGTGTCTGTCGAGATATTTATTAGAACCAAAAACTTTTTCCCACAAAATTTGACGAAATCTTGGTCTTAGCTTCCCACTATTAACCCAACTATATGTTGTCTACCCATCTTCACCTTCATAAAAAAATCCCTCTATTACAAAGTCTTGCCCACAGGAAATTTAAATATTTTGTAGTGCAGGACAAAGTCTTGCCCACAGGAAAATTAAATATTTTGCAGTGCAGGACTAGTTGTACAGCCGGCCATGCATGATATATTCTTGTAATTGTACAGTGGAGTAGTATATTAGTAATTGTTTAGAGTGGTGATGAGTCATATATATACATCGACCTCTTCCAACTCTACCGGCCAGTGGGTCCGGCCCTGAAAATGGGCATCTCATTTTTTAGTATATGTATTTGTTTTTCAATACAATTAACAAGGCACCCGTGAAGTTCAGTGGCAAAGTGCTTATACTGCTACTTAGAATCTCAGGTTAGGAATTCGAGACTCCATATAGGTGTTTCAATACCAATTTTTTCTACAGAGGTTCCAAAACTTTGGGGGGGAAATGGGAAAAATAGAAGCCACCAGGAATCGAACTCGCGCTGCTGCACTCCCTTCCAAAACTTTGGGGAAAAAACAAAAGCCACCAGGAATCAAAATCACGTTGCTGTCCTTACACACTCACCTCACCACTGCACTTGCAAAATATTTTACATACATAATATTTATGTATTTTACTATTTGGGGGTCCAATTATTTGACCCAAAACGAGAGACCTAGGCGGTCGTCTAGTGGACCTATGCCCAGTACTGATCCTACTGGCCAGTAGAGCCTCTGTTGGTCATGGCCGAGCTAGCTTGCACGTCCTAGACAACAATACGGATGCACTCATAGCTTCCCTTCGTCGAAGGGATATTTTGCCCATAACATTCGGTTGTCAAGAATTTTATTTGCAGGTAAGCAGAGGAGCTCGCGGGTCAACCCACTAGCTTTTGGCATCGTCAAGTTGTGAATAACATAAATACATAATTTTCCATAGCTAAATAATTTTAAGCAATAATGGAAAGGTAATTTTCTGTATTCAGTTGTCAAAGAGCAGTTTACACGAAAAAAAAAAAACCCCAGAGGGCCTCCCAGAAAGCTGAAAATATGAGACAGAAACCCTAGAAAATCTTGATGCTAATCATAGAACCAAAAGGAGATTGGGAAAAAGCTATAGGGCAAGTGGGTTTTTGATGGACCAACTTGCGTTGTTGTACCTTCTCCAAGAGAATGAGAGCACCATGTGGAAAAGGAGAACAGGTTTGATGGTATTACTCCTATTACAGAGGGCACAAGAGAAAAGCATAATTATTCTAGTAATAGCAAAGGTTGTTGAAAAGTTGCTGATTAAAAAAAAAAAAAAAAAGAATGTTGAAACTACCTCAACTTTGGGCCTATTTGTATGAACCGAAAGTCTACATGCACGGATGATCTGTGCACAAATTGTGTACAAAACAAATTTGGAAAGTGACCAAATTTTCCAACGGGTGCTTTTCACATCAACTTTGCCGTATGGAATTCTAACTTGGAAAGTGACCAAAAAAAAAATTGATTGATTAATTTATGTGATCACTAAGAAAGATAATTTTCGAAGACATCATTAGCAAACAGGTTATTTACTTTTAATTGAAGTAATTTTATTACATGCACTCGGCTAGACAGCTAAAGTATGATGATGTTATTAATTAAATTAAACTGTTATATTGACCAACTATTTAAACAAAATTAACAGATGGAGAATAGGTCAATATGCGAATTTAACTGAATAGCAGTAAAACTGGAATGAATTTAATTGAATAGCATTAAAAAAAATTCTTATTCAATAGAAGAAATTAAATAGCCATCCTATTTAGAAAATTTATTTAGGTGTCAATCCTAATGAGTTTGAATACTTATGTTCTTCTGCTTTTGTTTTTTCTTTGGTGGTTGGGTTTTCGACTTGTATGGTCTAAGTGTGAGGCTTCCTCATCCCTGTCTGTACCATTTCGAGTGTTCATAAAATATTTTCTTTGCCGATAAAAAAAAAGAAGAGTTGTTCCTATTAGTACTTACATTAAAAAAAAAAAAAAAAAAGTTCTCACTATTACTATGGACTGTGTTGCAGGAAGAACATGACTTGTAAGGGTCATCATTTAGCCCGAAGGCTCACGGTCCATCCGAAGCCCGCCCGGCCCATCGGGTTTTTACCCGGCCCATAGTTTGTAATGGACGGGGTTGAGCCTATAAATTTTTATTCGGCCCGTCCGTAGGCCCGGCCCGTGAGCCCGCCCAGGGTACCCGCCCAATAGTCCGCCCATGGGCCCACCCATTAGCCCAAAATCCCACAAAATCCTTTCTTTTTTTCCTTAGCCAAGGAAATTTAAGCCCGCCCGGCTTTTGGCCCGCTCGTTGGCCTGCCCGGTTTTTAGCCCGCTAGCCCATGGGCCAGGCTTGGGCTTCAATTTATGGTAGGTAACCCGGCCCACAAAAGTAAAAGCTCGGTTGACCCGGCCCGTGGGCGGGATTTAGTAGTGACTTGGCGGGCTGGGCCGGCCCAGCCCAGCCCGATGATGACCCTTAATGACCTGGTTTCTAGCTCAATGGTTATGATCATCAACAGCTAGAAATTTCTGAGGTTCAAGCTAATGGAGAAGTATGAACATGCCCTAATCTAACTCAGTAAATCCACTAATCAAAAGAAGAAGATCCACTAATGCTATCTCTCTTCAAAAGAGGAAGACGTCGTCGTCGTATTGACTAAGCTGTAGAAAAATCTCAATTTTGAGAATTTAGGACCTCACTTATTTTTTTCCATTAAAACGTGCTATTAGGGGATGAACTTTGGCCCTCCAAACATGTTTCATATTTCCTCTCATATATCAAAGCAACTTTCACCCAAAAACAGACGAAAAAAAAAAATCAACTGACATTGGTAAAAATCATTTTGAAATTGTAGTCCATTTGGTTGTACCCTTGGATTTCAAGAGGGAGGTTTGAGATTCGAGTCTATAGAGAGACATTAAACCTTTTTTAGTTGTTAACTCATTAGTTTTTTCGTTAACACTCACTGATGTTTCAGTATTAAAAAAAAAAAAGTTCATGAGTGAAAAAACATCAACCACTATAATTTTTTTGGTGATTAATTTGTGCCAAAATTGCATGTTCACACTAATCAACAAATTTTAGCATTTTAGTATATTGTTCACACTAATAAACAAGTTTTGACATTTTAACATTTTGTTCATACTAATCAACAACTTACCCATATTATTCCACTCCCAATCAACAACCAAAATTATATTTTGTTCACATTAATCAACAATTTATGAATTAGTGTCAACAACTAACAACTCGTAGTCATATTCACACTTAACTTATTCATTAGTGTGAATGGGGACTTTTAACAATATGATGAGGGGTGCTTGGACCTACTGTCCAACTTGAGTGCTGTCAATTCGCATTGATGAACACCTCGGAAAAGAATTTCAACAGGCGTAGTATAAAGATTAGTTTCATATTTCTTTCGTTCCAAAATGTTAGACCTTTTAAATAACATATTATTTTTAACTACCTATATTTTTTAATGTGAATATTAAAAAATAGAGAAAATAACGGCTAAAGACGTGTTTTTTATATGCACAAACCCAACAAGCCATGACTTTGGGCCTCCAAAATAGTATTCAAAAAAGGTGTAAAAACACGTTTGAGTTTTAGCCCGTCTCTATATAAACGAGGCCCAATTCAAGCCTGCAATCCCTGAAAAATTGGTATAACATGTTTTTCTATTCTTGTTAGCAAAATAATTGGCTTGATACTGGTCTGATTTTTGCAAAATTGGTATATCCTTGATTTTTTGGGATTTAGAATGCCTGATTTTAATAAGTGACTTTCTTATGATTTAATGATTTTCCTTAATTTCTATTTTTATTATTATAAATTACAAAGAGGGGCCATTTGGAATTTTCGCTTTGGGCCCCATAAACTATTGAGCCGGAAATGTTTTTTTGGCATATACATGGAGACTGGAGTCCATGGACGGACTGGCGGAGAGTAGTACCGAATTACCCCCTCTGTTCCTAATTGTTAATTCATTATTCTATTTTGGGTTGTTCCAAAATGTTAATTTTTTTCAAAAAAACAAAATGATAGGCATCAAATTTGAATGTATGTGCAATCATTACATGTCTCCTTAAATTAGGTGTGAGCAAAAAATTTGCAAAATTGTGAATCCAGTCTAAACTAAAAGATTTGGTTTGGTTTTTTAGTAGAATAGTTTGGTCATCGTTTAAAAAAATTAGAAATTGCATTATATGGTTTGGTTTGTGGATACACGTTCACAGTTATAGTTCCAAACCGATCCGAACTGTATAATACATATATATATATATATAATTTAATTATGATTCACCAAATAAATATGAGAACCTTAGTTAACTACTTTCCTAATTTTATTGATCCTATTAAATCCACCGCAATATTTGTTTTTTTCTTTCCTACCAAGATAATTTAGATTAAACTTCTATATATCAAGCCCGATCCTAATTTTCTATGATTATTAATTTATTTTATACATAAAAAACATCACCAGATCAATCAACTTCCATGGTCCAATTCTTAAATTTCTATACATGAAAACCAATTCCAATTCCTATTCCTATAATTCCTTCACTATCAAGACTAATTACCCTAAATCCCTATATAGTTCCTAATTTTCTTATGCCCTTCCTTATTGGGTTTCCGTCATACTTTTTTTTGACAAGTGTTCCCTTCATACTTTATCCCCATACCTCTTCAAACTCTCACTCGCAAGTCCGCACCAAGTTTAAAACGTTGATCCGAACTACTCATTAATTTCATAAGGTTTACCATCTAGAACATCTTCACAAAGTTCATCTTAACTTGATATAGACAGCAACCTGAACAATATAATTTTAATTATCGTTTATCTGTCATTTATTTCTGTAAGAAAATATCATTTTGCACATACTTATCGAAATAAGCCAATTTTTTTTCAGACATTTACTTTAGTCGCGATGGATTATGGTTATTTTAGAAGTATCCCCTCTAGTTTGTATGACATGTCAATTTCGTCCCTTTAAAACTATAATTGTGTCAATTTGAACAATATGTGTACATTTTGGCTCCGTTTGTTTGGGTATAAAGTGTTTTCCAGTAAAATGTTTTACTTGTTTTCCGGTGTTTGGTTGTGTAAAAAATGAAAAAATATATTTTACTTGTAAAACATTTTCCATTAATTGGAATGAAAATGAATTACCCTTAAATCTTCCGTAAGTTATTTTTTGAAATGAACCAACTGCCTTCAACAGCAATTCTCATTGCTCAGTTTTCTCAATCGTCAGTATTGACTCACGTTCAATTCTAGTATTCTCATATCTCTCTACCGTTTAAGCCCTCCTTTGCTTTCTCTACACTATTTTGTCAATTTCTGAAAATATTTTTTAAGTGCAAACCAAACACCAGAAAAAAAAAAGTTTGAAATTTATTTTTTGAAAAAACATTTTACATCAAAATAAACGGAGCCTTTGTCTCAATTCTGCCCCTCTCGATGACAGTGTGATTAGAATAGATGGCATTTTGAGAGGAATGAAATTTAGATTTCGTGTAAATTAGGCGGAATATTTCTAAAATTTAAACTTTCAAAAAAAATCAAATGTATTATATATCTCTCAATTGTGAGGTCAGCTTCCAATCTTCGATCAAATGGTTTTTATGAGCCCCAAAAAAAGTAGTACAATGTAGATCAACGAATGAACCATTGAGTCGGATAAAGTTTCAACTCCGAGGCAGATTTGATGTGCCGAAAATTCCCATGTATAAGTACTTTCTTCTACACTAGCCTAATCTGTTTGGATTTCAAGGAAAAGAAAAGAAAAAAGGAAAATTAAAAAAATTTCCCTTCTATTATTTAGTAGGAAAAGAAAGAGAGAAGAAAATAAAATTTTCAAGTTTAATGAATAGTTAATTTTTTCTTCCATTTGTCTCTCATTTCTCTTCTCTTTTGTTTTATTTTGTTTCCTTAAGGCCCGTTTGATAAGAGGGATTAGAGGTAGGATTGGACTATTAATTTCCCCACCCAATTTAATCATGTGTTTGTGTAATATTTAATGCCGATACTATTTATCCCAACCGGATTATCAATTCTTTTTAAAGGGGACAATATAGTGGGGGTGGGGGTGTTGTTGTTGGAGGGGGAAGTGTTGAGATTAAGGGAGGTTGGGATTAAGGACACAATTTTAAAAATACGCCCTTGTTTGCCTTGAAAATGAAGGATTAAGGACAAAGTTACTAAATTGAACTTTATGGCTCTGTTTGGTTAAGTTTATATTTTTCGTTTTATTTTCAATAATTTTGAAAACAAGCCTAAAAAACATGTCTTATGGGTCCAAATGTATTTTTTTTGGGTGATTTCTCGTTGTAATTATCAAAAAAAATAAGTGCTTCAATTTTTAATCCGTTTGAATAAATGTAAAGATCTTTTTTTTACACGGTTTTAAATAAAGAGCAGATATTTAATTATAAAAGCCTTTACGACAAAAATTAACTATAACCCTTAAGATAAAATGATCAAAAAAATAAAATTTTCATACTGATTCAAATGGATTAAAAATTAAAATATTTAATTATTTTCGAACAATTTATGCTATGTTTGGGTTGATGTTTGAAATTTTTTTTGAAAAATAATAAGGGCAATAAGTGAAGAGAGATAGAAAGAGAAATGTTGGAAGTAAGGTGTCACGCCCCGCCCCGCAAACGACAACCAAAGTAAGCCTTAGTCGGCGCGATCACGTGACATTCCACACAGAAGACCAAGACACACTTCCTGACCTATCAGAATAAATACCTAGCGGAAGACTTATCACATAAAATTGTAAAAGTGTCAACGTTTAACCTCAAATAGAACGGCATCAACTAAACTTAATTACAACATATACAATTTAGAAGGTCCAAATATCCTTAGCTACAACTCTTTTACGAACAAGTTCTGCACCAGCTAAGACACTTCACAACAACGTAATCAAACCCCACTTGACGCTTGTGAAACACCACCAACGTTGACCAGTAGTGAACTCACTCTAAGCAACCTGCTACCTAGCAGACCAAAAGGAAAGCCAGAGTGTGTGAGATATAGAAGTGCTCAACATAATACCATAATACCCGAAGGAATATCAACATGAGTACACATCACCAAGGTAACTGAAATACTAGAATGTATACAACAGTTATAACCAACATATCCACCAAACTATGCAATAAAAATCAATGCACAATAATATGAATGTAATGTAACCACATCACATGCAGTGGCACGTCTGTCACATCATATGTATCCAAGGTATTGTGTCCCGCACACCATATTCCCGTTTACCGTTATTTAGACGGCACAGCCCACGACATGGAGTGACTCACTCCACAATTCTTAAACGGGTACAATCAACACATCACAACATGCATATCAATAACTAAATCTCAGTTAGCATGATATACAACCTCCAAGCATACATATCATCATGCATGCATATCAACAACTAAATCATCTGTTAACATAATATACACCCACCACTACAGTAATGTCCCATCAAAGACAATCATATCAAAAGCTAACTACAATTAGCAAGATATACACTCACCATCACAACAATTAGCTAAATCCTAAGTAGCTACTCAAACACCACCATGCAATATCCCATTGAATATAACCATATCAAACACACTCACCTTCGATTCGACTGGAGTATGTCAAACTTATGGTTTTGACACCTCCCATTAGACCAGCTCACTACCTAGTCACAAACTAACTCATATTAGCATATTTCTCCATTGGAATGATCAAACAAATATATGATAACACTCCATAACATTTTACCAAGCTAACACATGCCCAAAGGTTAACAAAGTCACCAAACGTCCCCTAATCATTTTACAACCATTTGATATCAAGTTATAGAGCTAACAAAGTATTAAACGGTATCCAACGAACTTAAACATGACATCTCAAAGACCTCTACGTGTCCCCAAATAAGCATAACGCTTAACATAACATAACCCCAAAATCGGTAAAAAAATCCAATGACTATTCCACTGCACTATGATCATAACATCTTTTAGGAATAGAATTAGGTCAAGAAACCCCACCATTAAAAAGTACATTTTTAGTTACATCAATTTCGATATATAATTTGTCCAAAATAGAGTCCAGATAAAAAAGTTACGATCGTCCGAAGTTAAACAAAAGCTGTTGAAAAATTACCCGAGAGGTACAGGTACCACAAAAACTTAGTACAGGTACCCACACAAAATCGACACAAATGTTTCAATTCTGCCCTGTTGGTACTGGTACCACCAAAAGTGGTACAGGTACCTGCTGGGTTTTCAGCGAAAATTCAACTTGTTCATCCTCCGATTCCCAAGTTTTTCTCAACTCAAATCTTATCTAAATTTCATCAAAACTTCACAAAATCATGCTCAAACTCATTCATAACAAAGAGTTACTCAAGAACATCAAAACCCATTAATCAAATCAAGTTCTAAACACCAAATTCAAGATATTTAAAACTAGGTTCTTAATTTCTCTATAAACTCCAATCCATATCCAAATTAACCCAAATTTACGTATTCTGGGCACGAATTCAACCTCCAAACTTATGAACTCAACATAATAAATATAAAATCAAGTACAAGAAAGCATGAATTACCATGATATGACTTCAATTCTAGGAAGGAATGATTATCCCCAAACAAATCTCCTTCTCTTCTCTTTTCTACTCTCTCTCTTTCTCTCTCTCTCCCGCAAAATGATAAGAGTGAGGGAGAAAATATCTTCCTAGATATTTATTTGGTTCAAAGAAAAATTATCGTGTGCAAACGAAACCATGTACAGTTTATACTCTAACTCACAAATCACATACAAAGCCCTCGAGCTTCTACTACATGCAAGTTAACTCCATAAACATATAATTTAATTAAAATAACTTAAATAATCAAAATATTTGGAACGGGTATTACATAAGGGGAATCTAGAGAAATTTTTTTGAAATTTTTTTTGAAATCGTTAAAAAACAAGGCATTATATATTAAAAATATGATTAAAAAATTAAATATTCTAATTTTTAATTCGTTTAAACCAGTATAAAAATTTTATTTTTCTGAGTAGTGGGGGTTAGACATGATCTTTTCGATTCAAATAGAATCACTCGTCTATAAATTGCACTAGGGTCAATACGGACAATTGAGCCATTAATCTTGTTAAAAGTGGTATTCAAAACAAACGTTAACACACGAGATTGATTTTGTCTATTTTTGAATCCCATACACAAACAAAAACTTGGGATATGAAGAACTATCCTCACAAATAGTCCCCTAACTAATAATTATCTCATTAATAATTCCTTAATCACTATCCCATCTAATCCAATCCCTCCTATTAAACATGGCATAAATTCCAAACGAAGCCTAAGGAACCAAAAAAAATCAGACAGAGACAGAGAGAGAACGAGTGAATTGAATCTGGGTTTCATGATACAACGTGCTCGCCAATCAGATCCGGTTCTGAATCCGGGTCAGCATTAAGATCCAGACCCGTGTCTCCCTCTTCCTCCTCACCCCGACGTTTGACACCGTCAGCTTCCTCAAAATCTCGACGCTCAAAACACGGACTCCGCCTCGACGACGGCTCCGTCGCCGTCAACCCACGGCGGCCTCCCTCGCCGTTACCCTTCTCGAAGTACTCGACCGCCACGCGTATCCGCCTCAGAATTGCGAAGAACTCCTCCACCTCATCGTCATCTGGCTCCTCCTCCGTCTTCACTCCAACATCTTTCCTCACCCTCGTCCTCCTTACGTCCGCTCCTCCGTCGACCCCCCGCCGTTTCCTCTTCTGCACTTCCATGCTACAGGTGACAGAAAGAAATTGAAACAGAAAACGTAACAGGAGATGGGGCATATCAGAGTACCAGGAAGTTGTGATCGTTTTATAGAGGAGAATCGGTGTTCGTTCTTCAAAGGACCAAGTCAAAAGAACGTGGACGGCTGAGATGTTGTGGAGGGATGATGATGACATCATGTTGGTGACGTTATTCTGGCCACGGGGAGTGACGGACGAGGGCGGGGCTTTAGAGCATGTACATGAGATGAGGAAAAAATGCATTTTCTCTAATTTGGAGAGGAAAAGAATAAAAATAGGTATGCAGTAGAATAGGTAAAATGAAAGGTAAAATACATTTGTGCAAAATCCTCTCCACTTTTAGAGAGGCACTATTCACATGCAAATCTTTTTTTATTATTTCTTTTTCTCTCCTTGCCGCCCTTTCTCTCCTTCTTTTTACATGAGCTTGTATTCTCCATTTGTTTTAATATTTAATACTAAATATAGAGGAAAATGTAGAGAGGTTGGTGTGGTGTGAATATAAAAAAATGGTAGGTAAAATAGAAATTGTACTTTTTGAATAGGTATTTTTCCTAATATTGGTGTACATGCTCTTTTAGGGACCTTTCGCTTTTTTTTTTTTAAACTTTTTTTTGCCAAAAAGAATGTAATTTCAAATTCAAATATAATAAAAATAAAAAATAATTTTTTATTTTTTATTACAATTTAAAAGATCTTAATGAAATTTATCAAATAAGATACATATTTGTAGAAAATTTATTTGAATAATACATAATTTTTAACTTAAAATTATATATATTTAAATTTTTTTTTTTTTTAGAAAACTGGAATGCACCTTAATCACGCCACTTGGGCCCCAACGCAACACGTGACATGTGCTACTTCAGAACTCGGGACAACTGGGTCAGAGTTCGCTTTTTGATCTCATGGGTTACGTGTTTGTTTTTTTTGTTTTTTTTCGTAACTCAGATTTTTGGGCCAATTTTTATGCACAATAATTAATTATGGGGGACCAATTTCACCGCTTAAAGCATATACACCAATAGAGATAAAATTTAAGCAAAAAAAGCTAATGAATAATGCATATTTTGCTATTCATCATTTTCAACACTGCACTAATATTATCTATTTTACCTATTATCTATTAAATTTTTTTTCCTTTTTCAAATATTACATATATTAGCCAAAAACAGAGAAGAAAGGGGGAGGAGAGAGAGAAAAATAATAATAAAAAAAGAAAGAAGTGTGAACAGTGCCATATGTAAAAGTAGAGAAGTACCGCTCATAAATGCATTTTACCTGCATTTTACCTAATCTGATGCAGTTATGTTTTTTGAGTTTTTTCTCTCCAAAGTAGCTAAAAATGCATTTCACCTATGCTTGTGTACTTGCTCTTTATTATAGATAAGTTTATTTGGGTACCTCATTCATTGATTGCTAGACTTATCATACATCACTCATTTAAACTATTCAAGTTTAGTTAAAAAAATCTTGAGGTTATTCCACCTATTGCCAATTAATTTTAGGTTGAAATCCTCCAAAAAACCTAACATGGTATCAAAGCTAGGTTTTGGGTGGCCTTACCTCACGTGGTCAAGTCTCCGTCGCCTGAGTCAATCGCCTCATCCCATCAATTCATACTTCCATGTGCAATCGGGCTGCACGTGAGAGTTCGCCCGAGTCAAATCTCCTAATTTCCTCAATTCGTACATCTTCGTGCATTGGGGTTGCACGCGAGGGAGAGTGTTAGACTTGTCCTACATTGCTTAACATCTAAGCCACCCAAGCTTAATTAATAAATTTAGAAGCTACTCCACCTATTGCCAATTGATTTTAAGTAAGAACTCTCCAAAGAATCTAACATTGATACCTATATTTTTCCTATTTGAAAAATAATTCGAAGTAGGCCGCGTTTTGTTATGACTCCCATTTTTTAAGTGCTTATTTTCCGTTTTACAAGATATGTCATCTACATAATAAGGAAGAACGGTTTTTAAATCATAAATCCTAATCATTGATTTACTGCATAAATCCTACGGCTCTCCCTCCTTCTCTCAAACAATATTAATTACACAATTACCATTAATTAGATCGCACGTTGCATAATGCCTTCAGACACGGACAAACTCTAATTCTCTAATACATCACATTTAATTAAAAAAATTATTTTAATTGGTAGAATACATCCTCATTCATATCGTAAGATACATACTAAAACATTTTTTTGATAGAACTGTATTTGATTGGATAATGGATATGAAAGGACAAGTGAGCAAGTTGTCATTTATTTCCGTAAAATCTAAGGGGAAAATTTCAAAATAGCACCTGACATTTCACACAAATCACACGCAGGCACTTGACCTTTTAAAATTATCAAAAAAACACCTAACCTATTTAAAAACACATCAATTTTCCACACCCGCCGTTAACTTTCCATCCAAAATAGACGAAAATGTTGAAATGTGCATTTTGGCACGAATATTGGCAAAACAAGATTAAGGCTCGATTTGGCTTTAAAAGTCAATTAATAACTTAATTTGTCTTTCTTTATTAAAAAAAACGCATTTGTTAGTTTTGGGTTAAGATGAATCAATAAATCACAAAAATTACTTAACTTAGTCACTTTTCACATTTACCCATGACTATTCTATGTTTTTTGTTTTTGTTTTGTCCTTTTCCTTTGTTTAATACAAAGTAATCTTATATGGCTGTATAGTTATGGGTATTTAATTACTAAATTAAGCTTGATTCTTTATTTAGGGTGTGTTTGGATTGAAAAGTTAAGTAATTTTTGTGACTTCTTATTGATTCGTCTTGACCCAAAACTAACAAATGCACTTTTTTTCTTTCGAATAAATACACAAATTAAGTTATTAATTGACTTTTAAAGCCAAATCAAGCCTTAATCTTATTTATGAGTATAATATTGTATTTTGCCAAAACGAGCCTTAGGCCCCGTTTCAGAAAGCAAAAAAATCCTTATTTTTTAAGAAGATAATTTCAAGCTCAAAAATTATTGGCTTATTGAAATATAAAAATATGCAATATGGATATTGTTTGAAAGATCTCATCGAGATCTTTACTCATCGAGATCTTTATACAATGCAAAAAAAATTTGAAAAATTATTTTTCATTTACATTAGTTTTTAGTTTGAAAATGTGAAATAAGTTGGTTATTTTTTAAGAAGGTTTCTGGAACGGGACCTTAATCTTGTTTTGCCAAATTCGTGCCAAAATGCACATTTTCATTATTTCCGTCTGTTTTGGATGGGAAGTTAACGGCGGGTGAAAAATTGATGGGTTTTTAAATAGGTTAGATGTTTTTTTGATAATTTTAAAAGGTTAGGTGCTTGTGTGTGATTTGTGTGAAAGATCAGGTGTTATTTTGAAATTTTCCCAGATCTAAGGTATAAGCTTGGAATGCCATTAATCTTAATTAAATGTAAACAACAGTTCACAGAAGTGTCTATTGATATTTGGAAAACTAATTTTTGCAATAATACTTTCTTAGTTTCTTTACATATGGTACAATATGAATAATTTAGATTATAATTACAATTTAACCGAGACACAAATGAGAGCGCGAAGGAGTATGGCACGACGAGGTTGTACTGGAGCATATCACTACTTTAATAAGACTCTGACTTTAGCCACATGGCTTGGGGTCTTTTTTTAAATTTTTTTGGTAATGGGGTCTCCTTTTCATGTGGGGTCTTTTTTTCTTTTTTTTATATTTTTTGTAATGGGGTCTTTTCTTTCTTTAAAGTTCATATTGATCGAGATGATATGTTTATTGAAGAATGCGAAACATGAGGGCAAGTGGACAATTGCGTGCATTAGAGGTGACAAATGGGCGGAACTGAGCAGATTTGGACAGGTTAAACACATCTCCGGTCAAATATGGGCTGATCAAATAATAAACAGGTTGAACGGATCGGGTCAAATATGAGTCAAATCAAACCCAAATCCGTCCGGTCCGACCTGTTTTTCTCCCCCTCTTTCCCTTTGCCCTCCTTTTCTATTTGGCAAATTTCCCTTTCATCCTTCTTGCCATGAAAGTATAACTTTTTGACGGATTGAAACTCTCTTTCCTCTTCTCTCATGTGAGCACTTTTTCTCTCCAAACTTTCCACATGCACTGCACCAAAAAAAAATAAGGGCCCCCTACATTAAAATGGTTTCAAAAGTTGGGCACGTGGTTCTGAATACTACAATACAATAACCCAGTTCAAAAATAGAAACCCCAAATACACCACCCCATGGTCCTCTGTTTCTTTCCTTTTTTATTTTTTCGATTTGAAATGGAAAACGAAATTGTCCACATCTATTTCGGGCTTGTTCTACCTAATAAACTAAATGGCTTATTTTTTGTTCTTATTCAAAAAAAAATTCATACAGTATTTTTTACTTTTTTGTCAACTTTTTGTAGATTATTGCTGCGTCGCTGTGAGAGAAATTTAAAAAGTACAAAATTATGATCGAAACTATTTTTTTTGAATAAAGACAAAAAAAATTGGCTTATTAACTTATTTTTGTCTTTATTCAAAAACTTTATGTTTCAATCGTAATTTTTTACTTTTTAGATTTCTCTTATCAAAAAAAACAATAATGCACAAAAAGTTGATGAAAAATTAACAAATGCAGAAAAAATTAAATAATAATAAAAAATAAGTCATTTGGCTTATTAGGCCGAACAAGGATCTCCATCTTGACCATTCTCTTTCCTTTTTTTCTTTTTTATCAAATTTGAAAAAGGGTGTGGAATTAATGTGGTCTTTTAATGGATGAAAAGGTTTGAAAAATGAAATAGATAAATAAATTTTTTTGATAAAAGGTACTAACTGTGGCACACTGATCCTGATAAAAGCAGAGAGAAGAGGAGAGGGACGAGACTGACTGTCTTTTACGCCATGTATCAAATGACAATTTTGTAATTAGCTTGACCTTTTCTTCTTTGTTTTGTGTTTCCTTCCGTGTTTTTACGTTTTATAACACGCTGTGGGTCTTTTAGCTTCAATCCAGATTGAATCCATTTTTAATCCATCTAAATCCCTATCAAAATGGGTTTATATGGGTTGGGTTTATCAAAATGGGTTCAACCCATATAAACCCATTATAAAATATGGGCGAGTTGAGTTGGGTTATAAGTGGACGGGTTGGTGGGTTTAAAAACTATGGGTTAAAATTGTCACCTCTAGCGTGCACTATCTATTTAAGGAAATACTATTCTGTTCAAAATAATAATAAGTAATTATTTTTTAAATTAAAGATTATATATGGTAAGACAATGATCTATTTCGTAAAATGAAAAATAAATACTTAAAAAATAAAAACCTTAACTGATGGCCTTAAATTCCAACCATGTGCCTCTTACCATAGAAATATTGACAAATCGTCGAAACTAACAAATCAAACCCAGTTTTGACTTTTCAAAAGGCTTATGCCTTGTTCTCTTCCCTTTTCAAAAAGAATTTTTTAAAAAATTCTCATAGATGTTCTCTACTTTCAACATTTCTCTCTCCACTTATTATCCCTACTATTTTTAAAAAAAAATTTCAAACACTAATCCAACCAACCCGTAAAGAGGACATTAATTAAATATGGCCTCTTTTCCTTTTCCTTTTTAACTATTTTAAGAGTACAAATGTAGGAGAGGCCCCTAACATTTAAAGTATAAATTTTTGAGAGACGGAGTCAAGATTTTACCCTAGCAATTGCGAAATGTTTACTAAAAATTTAATTTTTCGAATTGGAAGTCCACTACCGCACAGTGTCGTCATTGGAAATTTGAAAGTCTAAAAGTCTAGTAAACGAGAAATCCACTACTGCCAAGTCATGCACAATGCTGATTGTTTTGGTTAACTTGATTAATTTTTTAGGTTAAAGAGTTTAGCTTTTTTCCCCTTAATTAGACCCATCATTTATATTATTTCACTTTGACCCATTCAATTTAGTTTTGGCATACATATTTGGGTCTACTTTCTTGAAAAAAAAATTAGAGAATTTCGGATTAGTATATAGCAAAAAATAAGGAAAAAAAATCTAGCGGAAGTGAGTCTATATAATTAATTCAGAATATTTTTTTACATATAATAATTGTATTTTCTAAAATTCTTGCTGTGGCGATTGCCCCTACTAGACTCTCTTGGCTCCATCCTTGGTCGCATCCTAAACTTTAACTCAAGGCAATCTCTGCAACAAAACATACAACACGTGAAGAAAATATAACCCCATCAAGCAAAACACTGAGTTCTCTACATGGTGCCCCCACCCATTAAAGCTATCTATGCCAAAAGAAGACGAAGAGGAGAAAAAGTTACAATTTTGGAAATTTCTCTCACAGCCTTTTCACTAAAAATTTTGAATTGCAAGTTATTGTATTTTGACACCTTGTTTACACTAACTCACAATTTCTTCTTCTTTCTTTTTCTCTCTATTTTTCCCTTTCACCTACCCATATACCATCTACTACTTATAGGTTAGTATAAAGAACTTGATGTTTTTCGATAACAAGAAATTGTTCATAACTTATTGGCTAGCGAAACGCCCCTTTATTTCATTCAAGATGGTAAGGGGATGAACAATTTGATGCCCCAGACAAGTTTCATATTTCCTCTTTCAAAAATCAAAACAAGATTGGTAGATTGTTTTGAATTTGTTGTTTAAGAGAAGGTGCAAGGGTTCATGAATATAAAAAATAGAGGTGGTAATTCCAATTCATATTTTGTAACTCGTCCAAATTTGTCCACTTATAACCCAACCTAATCCGTCCATATTATATAATGGTTTGATATGGGTTAAACCCATATCAACCCATATTTATATGGGTTTGACAAGTTTGGGAGAAACTCTCAATACATATTATTTATATTCAGTCATCTAGATATACAAGAGTACAATGATCAGATCCCATA
>BPLS01000137.1:1105367-1117167 GCA_019656275.1 Rhododendron kiyosumense
AGAATCATGGATTTATATCCATCTTTTATCTTTCCTATCTAAATCCTAACCAGAATTCTATTCAAACTAACTCTCCACTTCTCTCTCACACTCTACCACCTCCATCTTTATCCTTCAAACTACACACCACGGGATTTTGTTCCCCTATTTCTCTCTCTCTCTCTCTCTCTCTCTCTCTCTCCCTATACATACACGCGTCCACATACATTCTCACCCTATACATACACGCGTCCACATATATTAGAATTAAAGAAAATCCCATCAAATGTGACATTTGTCCCATATCCCTCTTATCATTATCAATATCACTCTCCTTCCCCATTCCACCGCTTTCACACTTATCCTCTCACATTCTCACTACCTTATTCCCTCTCGTTAGATATACCCACATAAATCCGAAAATTGAACATCAGTATATTATTTCACTTCCAATTCTATTATTGAGTCGAGAGAGAGAGAGAGAGAGATTTCTACACAAAATCCCTCCGTACATCATATTCCGGTGCTCAATCAACCACTACATCACCAAGCATCTACAATCCACCTTCCAATCATTTTGAGTCCCTCGCTGCCGCCGCCGTCTTTTTCATTTTACCGAAATCGTCCGCAAACTAGCACCCGCTTTTTTCAACCGGATTTAAGGTAGATTAATCGCTTCTTTACTCTCTTCTAAGTATATTATGTGAATATGTATTGATTTTTATGTTCTGGAATGAAAAGAAATTGATTTCGGTGTCGTGTGGCCGGAACTAGTTTTCCTTTTTTGTTTCTTGGCAAGAACAGTAATCCCATTAATTGGGTTTTGAATTATTTTGTTAGAATAACACTTAAGCACCCCTAATTATCTATCCCTAATAAGTTGAAACCAGTAATACTGGAAGTGGAACGGATTCCGACGAGCCTCACGAATCAAAAATTAGAAATGCGTGACTGGATTTTAAAAATAATGAAGTAATTCCAGTTAGCCCCTTAAGTTATTGAAGTATATGATTTCGGCCAATTTGTTAATAACATGTTATTAATAAATTATAGTTAGTACCTCTAGATTTATTAAGTTTATGGTACAACCCTAATAAGATGTTCGTCATCAAGATTAATGCACTTTATGTAACAGATTGTTATAGATAAAATTTTATAGTAGATAATAAATATTAAACTTGACTAGTTATGAATGAAACAAAAGATAGGCACTTTTATAACTTAAACATTAAGTATATTTTTTTTAATGCACAACAAGAAGGTCATTAGGTATGAAAGAATAAAAGAAAAATAGTGTTAACTAGTAAAGAACATGCATTCCTATAAACTGATAAAATTGCACTATGGACAAATAAATTAGTAGCCCTAGGTTTCACCAACTACAAGGTCACCGTAGAAATTATTAAAGTACAATTGGACTCTAAGGAAATTTGTACGTACAACCTAAGTCCTAAAATATTTTCATTACTGATAATATCTTAACACCTACCAAAATACTCAATGAGAAATAACAGTTTACTAAGTTACCAAGTTATCCTAAGGTGTATGAAATTGCTATTGGACAATCTAAGTTAATAAAATTACTGAGGAACATATTTGTTCGATATGAAAATTTGAACAATCCAAAAGGCATCGGCCCAATCCAAATCCCTTTTGTGTTTAATTATTTGCATCTATCAATTGTTATATTGTTGTCTCATTGAAATATATTGTGTTTGAGCTATTGATTGTATCATGTTGTATGTGCTAGAATGAACTTAGATTCATGGGTTGGTTATGAGTAGTGAATCATGTAGATGATGTTAAATAAATGGAAAAATGGTAAAGTGTTTGAGGTGTGAGGTTATGGATGTGATTTGAGCCATGGTGATAGCAAGGGTAACCAATCGGGCCCTGTGTTGAAATGGGTTACCTGCGGGGCCCAATGTTGAGAAATGTTGTGACACTAACATATGATACGTCATGGAAAGTTTCTATTCGAGAGAGGGAATGGGTCCCATGAGACGGTTATAGTTAGTGAGATGTTAACGTATGATACGTCATTAGAAGTTTCTCTCTGATGAAGGGAATGGGTTCCATGAGACGGTTACAATTAATGAGACGTATACGTCATGGGAAGTTTCTCTTTGAGGAAAGGAATGAGTCCCATGAGACGGTTATAGTTAGCGTGGAGTAGTGAATGTCTGCCCTAATATACGATACGTCATGGGATGACTCGATCATCCTGTTATGGTCTTAAGTGAGAACATGCTTGGTACATAACTTAGGTGCACTCACCTAGGACCCTGGCGCAGGATAAGCAAGAGGAAGTGTGGACCCATGAGATGGTTGTAGTTAGTGGATGTGGGAGAAAAGAATCTTGTAGAGATGATCCTTAAATTTCATGTACGATGATGGATAGTAAAGAAAAAGACAATATGCTATAATTATGTATCTCTCGTGTATTATCAATTGTGATATTATTGTTATTTTAAATGCTAATTGTAAAGTAAGGGGTTGGTAGGATTGGGATTATTCTATTGGGTGAAATCACTCACAGATACGTTTGTATCCTGGTAAATCGTTTGCTTCAGTGATTAATTTGCCAGAGGGTGCAGGGTTCAATGGTGGAGCTGTTTGACACAGAAGGAATATCAAGGGTGAAGACCGAGGATGCTTGAGATCTATATATATTAACACTAGAGTCGCTCTGAAGATGTTTAAATAAAATGTTAGATTATTTTTTTGTATGTTTTTTTAATGTAGATTTTGTATAACGACAAATAGGGGCCTAATAATTTATAAAATTCAGTATATTTTAGGTTTAATGCTTCTGAAATTCCTCGAAAATTCGGGGCGTTACAATCATCTCTAGCTTTTACGGTTATTAGGACTCTTTGCCAGTCTCTTAGCAATAAAATCCATTCTTCTTGTGTAAAAGGAAAAAAAAGGTGACGTGAACATGTCAAATACTATTGAAAGAAAGAATTTCAGTTGTTGGATATCATTGTAAGACTAAATTTTAATTTAGTCATTGTGGTGGCCCACATATTTTATATGGCACATATTGATTATGAGTTTAATCGGATTCTCCATATCTTATTTTATTCTATTGGTCAAATGAAGAAGTTGTTTTCTAAATACGCTATACTTTGATGGGAAGTTAGTATCAATGTTTAATAAGGAAACCGGTCCTCTCTCTGCATATAAAAGAGCGTTTAGGGTTCCATCAAATTAACGTGATATACTAAACAGCTAGAAAGTAAGGCAAGGGAGAGAAACCTGTTTTCCACCTAAGGTTTAATACTCTAGTAAAATTATGGTCGCTTCAGTCACTTACCGGATCGCTCAAGTTCCGTATTATTGGATCCGGGTATGCCGTTCTTATTTCCTTAAGTTTCCGCTTAATGATTGTACTGTGATTATCATGATAATTCTAGATCTTGGCATAATGTAGATCGTTAATTATTTAACGTCATAAAGAATAAAATTTACAATCATAAGCACGAATTTTGAATGTTCGGAAAACAATAACATTGCTTTCACCAAAAAATTAGATATCAATAAAAAAAAAATGCTCTAACAAATCTTCTCATACTAATGAAGGTGTATGGTGCATATTTCACTTATTATGGCGTGAGCCACACCAACAATGAATGCCATATCCATGGCTTATTTTTGGGTAATCTTTCCATAGGTAGAGGACATTCAACTCTAGTTAAAGACTGTGGCTCTCTTTTTCCGTTTTCTTTCTCCAAGTACTTGTTTTAGGCGACATGCTTCACATGTAGCTAGCCACGTGCTCATTGGTGTTAATGTTCCAATTGGTTCCGGAAGAAGGATCAAGAG
Source organism: Rhododendron kiyosumense (assembly GCA_019656275.1). Taxonomy (NCBI): domain Eukaryota; kingdom Viridiplantae; phylum Streptophyta; class Magnoliopsida; order Ericales; family Ericaceae; genus Rhododendron; species Rhododendron kiyosumense. The sequence continues at coordinate 1,109,175 of BPLS01000137.1, forward strand.
CGATAATATTTAGTTAGGAAATTGGTCTTGTCTATGGTGTTTGGCTTCGTAATGTTTATATGTTTTTGTTGGATGATGTAATTATTGTTCTTGTATGCATGATATGAATGAAGGAGTAATAAAAGAGGAAGAAAGGAGAAGTAAATATACACAAAGAAAATGCTTGTTGAATCCATATGCTTGAGTCTTAAAATTGGGAGAACTATTTTTAAGATACTCCGTAATTTGATTAGACATTTATTAGCTACCAATTAATACTCGACCAGCGTGTAGTTTTCACATGAGTGATCTAATCAATTAGCTCCAAAATAAATATAGTTAAAGTTAGCAAATAGATCTCAGGGTAGGCCAATCTAATGTTACAACACCGGTGTTGTGAGTTTGCTTACAACACCATCTCTATGTTTTAATGCACTGGATCACTTAATATGCAAGAGTGTTTCACATCTTCAAAGAAGATCAAATAGTAACAGATATAGGGATTAACTAATTTTTTTTGCTTGCATTGTTTAAAAATCAAGCCCTACAAGGGATCGATGTTTTTTAGTATCAAAGTAAAAACATGAGGTAGACTACACAAATTTGAGTAATTTTACACAAAATAACACTCTACACAAGTCTAAAACTCTCCTTCATTTCTCACACTGCAAGACGCAAGCTACCTTTGCATCGCCGACAACCTGTTAAAAGTAATGTCTTGCAGTATTTGGGCTAAAATGTCATGTTTAGTTTTGGGCCATAAAATTTAGTAGTATGTAATTGGGTTATGTTTAAGTTGTTTGGAAAAATGACGGCTAATGACGTGTTTTGATAATTAATACCCGTCAAGGACATTTTGTTTATTAACAAATATCCTTAGCATTTTCTTAAAAGGTATTAATTATCAAAACACGTTCTGAACCGTCATTTTCCCGTTGTTTTGTAGTTGGGTTAATATGTAAAATGTGTAGGTCCAAGTAAGGTCCAATAGTCTTCGGAGAGAAAATATCCCTGTGGACCTCTGTTTTCTACGTGTTGTCCCCGACCAAAATCTCGGCAATTCAATTGCTTGTTTACTTGCTAATTTCTCCCCTAATCAAACAAAGGCTAAAGCTAATCTAAGCCAACACAACCATCGTCAAAGTTTTTTTGACACAGGCTATCGTCAAAGTTCTTGTGACATACATAGTGATACGCCACCGGTGCCACCATCACGGAAAAAACTAAAACAAAACAAATGCACCTGCTTAAAGGCTTGGCTAGTTAGCTGTTTTGAGAGAGAGAGAGAGAGAGAGAGAGAGAGAGAGAGAGAGAGAGAGAGAACAAGTCAATTGAAGGCTTGGCTAGTTAGCTCGTGGACACAAAAGTCTCATGATACAACAGGTTCCCTAACCGGAGCTGGTTAATTCCAAATCTCCGGGTCGGCATTAAGATGCGCGCAGACCTGTGTATTCCTCAGCTTCCTCACCACCCGGACCTTTGACACCGTCAACTTCCTCAAAATCTCGGCGCTCAAAACACGGACTCCGCCTCAACGATGACTCGGTCGCCGTCAACTCAGGCGGCCTCGCTTGCCGTTACCCTTTCTCGAAATACTCGACCGCCACGCGTATCGGTCGCAGAATTAATGCAAAGAAATCCTCCACCTCATCGTCCTCTGGCTCCTCCTCCGTCTTCCCTCCGTTATCCTTCCTAGCTCGCCCTCGTCCTCTTTCCGTCCACTTCTCCGTCAATACACCACCGTTTCCTCTTCTGCCCTTCCATGTCACCGGAGAATGGAGCAGGTCAAACGTCGTCGTCGCGAGACTCGAGTTTTTCAGACTTTCAGCGTGGTTTTATAGAGGCATTGGTGTGCCGTACTACCGTGGTCAGGTCAAGTTGGTGGACGACGGCTGAGATGTGGTTGGGTTGAAAGTGATAAGTTGGTGGACGATGGCTGAGATGTGGTCGGGGTGATAGTGATAGATATATACTACCATGTTGATGACGTCGTTTTGGCCACGGAGACTGACGTGCCACTTGGGGCCCAACGTAACATGTGTTGTATGCTTTTTAATCCCGTACGTGTGTTATAGAATTAAATTATATAGGATTCCTATTGCTGGGGCCCACTTATCTTTTGTTTGTTTGTTTGTACAAGTACGAAGGGGAGTATTTATCACATGGAATAATTGCTAATGGACCATTGTGGAATTTGTTGTATTACCCTGTTTCAGTAGCTTTTTATGGAATTTTTGAAATTTCTGGGTTTTTTATTAAAATAAATTTGTATTTATTAGTTCCGCGTTAAACTATTGTGGATTACTAGTTCGCCTTAAGAGAGAAATCGAAAAAGTAAAATTATGACATTTTTACCCAAATATTTTAAAAAATATTTAAAATAAAGCCCAAAATTTTTAATTTCTATGGACGGACTAACAGAGAGCAATTCCTAATTTTCTTAGCTCAGAAGTAGTCCGTAATTTTCTTATGCTCGTCCATATTTGGTTGAGCACCCTTCATATTCTTTTGCAATAAAAAATATTGTCTATGTGAATGATTTTACGTGAAACTAATTCACACAATTATCATTTTCGCTGTTTCATTCTGTAATGGGAAAACATTCACTTTGTTTGGTTTGCATCTTGGAAAGTTATTTTTAAAAGTTAAGTGATAATAAATAGAAAGACATAAAAAGAAATTTATTAAAAACTATGCCAAAAATTAAAAATTATTCTAAAAAATAGGAATCAAGCAGATTGCATCGGCTTTTATTGGAGGAAAAAAACCCCACATGGCAGTGAGCATTCTGAAGACACCTGTTTAACTAACTTTCTCTCTAAAACTAACTTTCTCTGTCATCATCACAGTGGAGAAATATGGGATTACTAGTGTTAACCTGTGCCTACGGCATTACGCATTCCTGTTGGAAGGACATGGCAATTGTGTAATTTAGGTGAAAACTATGGGCACTTAACCGGAAAGTGGGAGGATGCACTATAACTTTTGGATCAAATAAATCTAAGTCATTCTAATAATTTATCCCCACGTTTTTTTGTTTTATAATAGAGATGCTTTTATTTTTTCAGAGTTGGTAGAACAGTTCTCTCAGCAGTTGCCAGGGGACATACGGGGAAAAGACTTGTAAATGACTTCGCTTGTTCTCTTTGCTTTTTAAAAAGTATTTTTCAAATAATTCCCTCTAAATTTTTTATATTTTTAATATTTCTCTATCTATTTATTTCCATTTATTACCTCTACTATTTTTTAAAAAAAATTTCAAATCTTAAACACAGCAAGGTGCTGTTTTCTTTTTAAACCTTTTTTTTAAAAAAAAAAGAAGGTAATTTTAAAATCAAATATAACGAAAATGAAAAAAAAATTAATTTTTTTGCACTGTTTAATTGATCTCAATAAGATCTATCAAATAAGATCCATATTGGTAGAAAATTTATTTACGTAAACACGTGATTTTTAAGCTTAAAATTACCTTCCTTTCTAAAAGTTCTTTTTTAGAAAAATTCCCCATAGATTTCTCTTAGATTCTTCCTACTTTCAATATTTTTCTCTCTATCTTTCTCCACTTATTATCCCTACTACTATTTTTTAAAAAAACTTTTCAAAACACAAACCAAACACGGCATAAAACACACCCTTACCGTAAGTTAATTTACCTTGATTTGGTGGAAAATATTTTATGTGTAAAACATTTTTCCCAACCTACGTGCAAGCAAACATAAGAAATTTGGGAAATATTCTTGAGGAAAATGTTTTCAGCTCAAACAAACAGAGCCTTATCTTTCATAAAATTAATCTCGATTTCATTCTTCCAGAGATGACTTGACATTTTGCCCATGAAAAAGTACGGAAGATATGGAGGGGTGCTGATCCCTCCTTACGGCATATTTTTCCAGCTATTGATAAAACCACCGTTGGTTTAACGAAACGAAAATGTTAGCACCACAAACTCGAGAAAATATATCCATGGTCGATTCCCAACACACTGCAGTGGTACTAGAATGGTTGGCAACCAAAAAACTTGAACTTAGAGAGAGAGAGAGAGAGAGAGACCAAAGTTCCAACGTTGAACAGAGCGCTACAAGGGTGCCACCACCGTACTACGGAAAAAACTAAAACTAAAGCAAATACACCAGCCTAAAAGCAACCAAAAAAATCACAGCGAGAGAGAGAGAGAGAGAGAGAAGTGACTTGAAGGCTTAGCTAGTTAGCTTGTGGACACAAAAGTCTCATGATACAATGGGTTCGCCAACCAGAGCTGGTTCCGACTCTGGGGCGGCATTAAGATCCAGACCCGTGTTTCCCTCTTCCTCCTCACCCGGACCTTTGACACCCTCAACTTCCTCAAAATCTCGGCGCTCGAAACACGGGCCCCGCCTAGACGAAGACTCCATCGCCCCCGTCAACGCACGGCGGCCTCCCCTGCCGTTACCCTTCTTGAAGTACTCGACCGCCACGCGTATCCGTCGCAGAATTGCGAAGAACTCCTCCACCTCATCGTCCTCTGGCTCCTCCTTCTTGACTCCGTTGTCCTCGCTCACCCTCCTCCTCTTTCCGTCCACTTCTCCGTCAACGTCCCCCCGTTTCCTCTTCTCCCCGTCCATGGTAGTACCCGAGATGGAGCAGATCAAACGTCGTCGTCACGAGACTCGAAGGTTTTCAGAGAATATTAATACTACGTATTAATTATGACTGATCCAACAAAAAAAGAGAGAATATAATTATGGGAAATGTTTGGGGAGTTCCTAGGAAGCTGTTATCCTTTTATAGAGGAGAATCGGTGTTCCCCTTTTTTTTTCAAAAGTCTACAATTCCCGACCCCAAAATCTCGACTGGATCCGACGCCCCGTTGGGCATACTCCAGCTACCGGACGGTCGATTCGAGCCGTCCAAAAATTCTAAAAAAAAATTGAGTAGGCCCGTGCAAGAATTAACGGCATCCGATGTGTGTAAGTACTCAATCCAAACAACCCATATTTTTGTATATATATTACAAAAACATGGAGTGTTTGGATCGAGTATCTACACATATATACTGTTAATTCTCACTAAGGCCCACTCAATTTCTTTTTTAGAATTTTTGGACCGCTTGAATCGACCGTTTGATGGCCGGAGTGTGCCCGACGGGACGTCAGGATCTGATCGGGATCCCTTTTGGTCAAGAACTGTAGTACCACTGCTTTTTTTTTTACTCCATCGAAAGAATCGGTGTTCGCTAAAAAGAATAACTAATAAAGTCAAAACTTGGTGGACGGCATAGATGAATTTGAAAATCTTGCAGTGGAACCTTCATTTTAGGTGTTATATGGCGACCGATTCGTTCGTTCATTCTGACATCGACTGCTCAAATTTAATGATCGGGTCAGCTGCCCTACAACCTTGGCTGCCCTACAGGTGCGGTAATATTGATAATGTCATTTTCGGTGACGGTCATGGTGGCCCGAGGTGTAGTGGTCTCTGTAGGTTGAAGACTAAAAACAGGCCATCAAATCGACGATCATGAGGTACGGTAATATTGATGATGTCATTCTCGTGACGTCGTGGTGGCCGCGGGGTAGTGATGTCTGTAGGTTGAATACCGTTCCACTTTTTAAAAAAATACTCCCTCCGTCCCAAATTCATTGTCCTTTTTTGATATTCGTGCAGTTTTCAATCGCTTATATCTTTCAATGTGAATCTCCAAAAATATGCAATATGGATCTTATTTGATAGATTTCAATTTGTTCTATAATACAAAGATGTCAAAATCATGAAAAATATTATAGATTGAAAGATATAAGCAAGAGACAAAAAAGTGAAAAAGGAATAATGGACAATGAAAATGGGACGGAGGGAGTAGGTTTTTAAAAAAGAAGGTAAATTTCAAGGTCAAAAATTATATATTTATGTAAATAATTTTTTTACCAATATGGATCTTATTTGATAGATCTCATTGAGATCTTTTAAACGGTGTAAAAAAAATTGAAAAATTATTTTTCATTTGCATTATATTTGAGTTTGAAATTACCCTCTTTTTAAAAAAAAAAATTTTAAAAACAGCGAAACGGGAAGGGAGACTTGATAAAAGTCCACCTGGGACCCAACGCAGCATGTGTCACGTGAGACCTGCTTTTCCCATCCCCTGACACACCCCCCGGCGGCCCCACCTCCCTTTTCCCAAACTACCCCTGCCCCTCCCTCCCTCTCTCTCTCTCCCTTTTCTTTCTTTCTTTCTTTTTTGACGGTTTGATTTTGATTTTTTTTTTCCCTCTTATTTCCAGTTTGGTTTTTTTTTCATTTTATTTCCTTTTATTTCCAGTTTCATTTTCTCTTTAATAATAGGTTCAAGTCTAATTATAGGCTTTGTAAAGTAATTGAAAGAAAAAAAGTGTTTCAATTGATCATGTTTATCCGACTGTTTTGTTTTTCTTTTTTTGTCCTTTATAGATTAAAAATATAGTTACAAAAATAAGTGTTTCAATTTTCAATCCGTTTAAACCAGTGCAAAGATATTATTTTTCTGATTATTTCATCCTAAATAGTCGTAATAAATTTTTTGCTTCAAGGCCTTTCAATGGACACCCTAAGAGAATCTTGAAACTAAATAATGAGTTTTAGGGTGTTTATTGAAAGACCTTAAACTAAAAAAACCATCTTTGCTCTGATTTAACTGAATTGCAAATTGCAAATTAAAGCACTTAATTCTTGAATTATATTTTTAAATATACAAAGAGTGTATTTATAGAAATTAAATAAATAAGATATAAGTAATTAAATAAAAAAATAAAGGTCAGCATGGAACCTATAAAATATAAAAATTAACGAAAATAAATTAAGTGTTATGAATTTCAATCCGTTTGAATGGGTGGGAAGATTTTATGTTTCTGGTCATTTAATTCTAAAGGATCATAATTAAATTTTGATTATAGGACTCTTGTTGGTTAGTCCTAAGATATATTTGATTCAACGATTTTGTTAGGGTTAATCCACGAGAGCCTATAATCAAAATTTAATTATGACCATTTAGGATAAAATGATCAAAAAACTGAAATCTTTCTATCGGTTCAAACGAATTGAAATTTGGAACACTTAATTTTTTAACCATATTTTTTAATATATAAATTGTACATTGAAAAATTGAGTATTCCAAATTTCAATCCGTTTGAATGGGTGAGAAGATTTTATTTTTTTGATCATTTAATTCTAAAGAGTCATAATTAAATTTTGACTCTAGGGCTCTCGTTGGTTAGTCCTAAGAGATATTTGATTCTACGATTTTCTTAGGGCTAATCAACGAGAGTCCTATAGTCAAAATTTAATTATGACCCTTTAGAATTAAATGATCAGAAAAATAAAATCTTCTCACCCATTCAAACGGATTGAAATTTGGAACACTTGATTTTTCAATGTACAGTTTATATATTAAAAAATATGGTTAAAAAATTAAGTGTTCCAAATTTCAATTCGTTTGAACCGATAGAAAGATTTTAATTTTTTGATCATTTTATCCTAAATGGTCATAATTAAATTTTGATTATAGAGCTCTCGTGGATTAACCTTAACAAAATCGTTGAATCAAATATATCTTAGGACTAACCAACAAGAGTCCTATAATCAAAATTTAATTATGACCCTTTAGAATTAAATGATCAGAAACATAAAATCTTCCCACCCATTCAAACGGATTGAAATTCGGAACACTTAATTTATTTTCGTTAAATTTGATTAAATTGTTATTGTTGATTAGAAGTTATTTTTATTATTCATTGTTAAGACTAATTAATTAAAATAATATAAATTTATTAAGTATGAAGACAAATTTAATTGAAAATATAATTTGAGTTACCAAAAAAAGAAGAAGGGAGGTAAATAGGAAAAGAAACAAATAAAGAAAAAAAGAAGGGGGGGTTAATGGGAAAAGAAACAAATAAACAAAATAATTGAAAATTTTAAAAAAATTCAAATGAAAAGTAAGAAAAGGAAATAAAGAAAAAAAAAGAAGCAAACAGAAAATCGGGGGTGTGGGGGAAGAAAGTAA
>BPLS01000137.1:1127167-1139313 GCA_019656275.1 Rhododendron kiyosumense
AGACCCCCCCCCCAACCCCACCACTAAGGGTCATCATCGGATCGGACCGGGCCGGCCCAGCCCGCCAAGTTGCTGCCTAAATTCGCTCATAGGCCGGGCCAACCGGGCTTTTTCTTTTTGGCAGGCTGGGCCACCTATCATAAATTGAAGCCTAAGCCCGGCCCACGGACTAGCTCAATTGGCGGGCGGGCGAGCCAACGGTGAGCTTAAATTTCTTTGGGTAAAACTAAACCAATGGAAAAAAGAAAAGTTTTGTGGGATTTTAGGCTAATTGGCGGGCTTTTGGACGGGTACCACGGGCAGGTTGCTGTGCGGGCCCACGGGACGGGCCGAGTAAAAATTCATAGGCCCGAGCCCGCCCATTACAAACTATGGGCCGGGCTAGCCCGCCCGTTTTACGGGCTCGGGCCAGGTAAAAGCCCGGCGGGCCGGGCGAGCTTTAGGCGGGTCTCGGGCCTTCGGGCCAAATGATGACCCTTACCCACCACTCCTTTCCCGTTTTAACCTCCACACACACACCCCCTTTAATCCTTTTTTTTTTTTTTGCCTTTTTCTTTTTATCTTTTTCTTTTTTTTTTCTAATTTCTAATTCTTTTTTTTATTTGTTTCATTTTCCATTAAAAAATTAAGTATTCCAAATTTCAATTCATTTGAACCGGTAGAAAGATTCTAGTTTTTTGATCATTTTATCGTAAATAATCATAATTAAATTTTGACTCTAAAACTCTCGTTGATTAGTTTTAAAAAAATTGTAGAATCAAATATTTTTTAGGGTTAATCAACGAAAGCCCTAAAGATAAAATTTTAATTATGACCATTTAGAATAAAATGATCAAAAAACTAAAATCTTTCCATCGGTTCAAACGGATTGAAATTTGAAATATTTAATTTTTTAACCATATTTTTTTAATTATTTAGACCATTTATATATTAAAAAATATGGTTAAAAAATTAAGTGTTTTAAATTTTAATCCATTTGAACCGATGAAAAGATTTTAGTTTTCTGATCATTTTATCCTAAATGATCATAATTAAATTTTAACTCTACGGCTCTCATTGATTAGCCTTAAAATATATTTGATTTTACAACTTTCTTAGAACTAATCAGTGAGGGCCCTAGAGTTAAAATATAATTATGACCATCTAGGATAAAATGATCAAAAAAATAAAATCTTTCCACCGGTTCTAATGGATTGAAAATTGAAACACTTATTTTTTTACACTGTTTATATATTAAAAAATTAGTTTAAAAAAATGTTTCAATTTTGAATCTGTTTGAACCGGTGCAAAGATGTTATTTTTCTGATCATTTCATCCTAAATGATTGTAATAAATTTTTGGCTCCAAGACCTTTCAATGGATACCCTAAGAGAACCCTGAAACTAAATAATGAGTCATAGGGTGCTCGTTAAAAGGTTTTCGAGCAAAAAATTCATTATGACCATTTAGAATAAAATGATAAAAAAACATGATTTTTGCCCCAATTAAATTAAATTGAAAATTGTAGCACTTAATTCTTGAATTATATTTTTTAATATAGAAAGGGTGTATTTCTATGATCATTTTATCCTAAAAGATTATAATTAATTTTTGGTTTTAGGACTCTCGTTAGTTAGCTCAAAGAGATATTTGGTTGTACAACTTTCTTAGGCTAACTAACAAGAGTCATAGAGTCAAAATTTAATTATAATCATATGAGACAAAATGATCAGAAAACTAAAATCTTTCCACCGGTTCAAACGGATTGAAATTTAGAACACTTAATTTTTTTTTACTTTTCCTCAACTTAGAAGCAGAACTAGCACCTGAGTACATCAACGTGGGAAATAAGGATTACAAAGGGTAGAATCGTCCAAAATAGAGGGAGGTTTGGGGGGATTCCAAAGCAACTGGTCGAACCCTGCCCATCGCTAACACCCCCTCGGCCGGTATTAGCAGATGTAGTAGAAGACAGGGTATAGAGAATACCCCTTCCATTTTGGAATACCAAACAGGATCTTCTGCTGGGGGCCAGGGATTAGAAGACAGGGTAAATAGAATACCCCTTCCATTTTGGAATACCAAACAGGATCTTCCGCTGGGGCCCAGGGATTAAAAGGGGATATCATAACACCCTACACAATACCCCATCCAAACAGGCCAATAATTTGTAACGATTCCATACTTAGGTACGGACTATAGACCGACTATTGGTACTGACCAAGCCACGATTGTTATGCGGGGTCTCCTAAGGTTCCCCACAAATGATCCAATCTACATGGATTTCGACATAGCAGATTTCGATGGCTTCAAGCAAAAGAGATTACAAAATTTTTATGATTCAAACCGTTCAATGTATGCAAAATGTAATTTTAAGGGTGCCCGCAAGAAATTAGCAAAAAATATGACCAAAAATGCTTATTTTAAGCAGTTTTTAATAGAACCCTTCATTAAATCTGAGCTAAAAACTGTTCAGATTAAGCTCTTTCCGGTCATTTTTTTTGCTGATTTCCTCGTGAGTACCATTAAAATCACGTTTTGATCATATTGAGCGACTTGAATCGTCAAAATTTGATTGAAACTATGAGATATTTTTATACTGATGTTTTCTAAAATCGGCCTATATATATATATATATACATACAAATGTTCAATCAACAAAATTTTTTGCTTGAAATATGTTATCAACGAGATCTAAAACATGACCGATCTCGATAATCAAGCCAAAAATAACAGCCATATAATTGGAAAGCACAGAGAGTATTGTATAGATCTTGGTTTTGCGGGGAAAAAAATTCCTTCCCTTCTAAAATATTCCGGTTAAGAAAGGGTAAATTACAAAATCCCGAAAGTACGGTAAGTGATTTTCGTACTCCTTAATTATTAACTCTCAATATGGAGTAGATTTTCGCACCCCGCAAATTATTTATTTTGGGAAATACAAAATTTAATATGGAATTGATTTGTGCATTTTTCTTTGGGAGTGCGGTTAATGATTTGGCGGTGCGAAATCTACTTCCTGAAAGTGTAGTATGAATTTCCGATTTTGGGTTCTCTCCAGGTAAACTTGGGTAACAAGGATCTATAATGATGGTATTGTAAATTCGGAGAGACGTAGCCCCAATATTGGGAAAAAAACCGTAGTTGTAATCTTCAAAAACAATAACGGACTCTGCACCAACGTCCCATGTTCCTCCACTCTCCTACGGTAGGAGTCCTACCACACGCAGCGACCTTGTTCGTTTAAGAGTTTTGAATTCTAATTAATATTTTATTTATTTTTAATTATTATTTTCATTTTTCTCCTAATCCATCTCCAATGATGACCCATATTCTCAATTATTATTTTATTTTTTTCTATATTCATTATCTACAAATTTAAATTTAAAATCTCAAAATCAACTGTCAGCGGAACCTTTTCTCGTCTCTTCTGGCGAGTGCTCAACACGCTGAGAATAGTGCGTGACGTAACGAGATCATCAGATAAGGAATCGCCCAGTGGCAGAGCCATGGCATGATATGCATGACATGAGATGGTATAGTCATGCCACAAGAATGTAAAATCCATCGGTCCCCGGCCTGGATCCGAGGTTGCACGCGGATCCGATCGTTCACCTCGAGTCTTTCGACAATAGACCGCTCAAACACATAGGAAATAAGATTAACAGAAAGTCTACAGTTACCTATCGGGAAATTCCGATCGGAATCCCAATGCTCCGCCGGGCACGCTCCAGCTACCGGACGGCCGATCCGATCCGTCCAATAATTCTAAAAAAATAAACTAAGTGGGTCCAAGCAAGAGTAAACGGCATCCGATATGTGTAAGTGGCCGATCTACGCACTCCATTTTTTTGTTTGGATCAACCAAAAACGGAGTGTTTGGATCGGCCAAAAATGGAGTGCTTGGATCGGCTATTTATTCTCGCGTTGACCCATTTGGTTTTTTTATTTTTAAAATTATTGGACGGATCAGATCAGCCGTCCGGTGGTCGGAGCGTGCCCGACGGGGCGTCGGGATTCCAATCGGAATTTCCCGATCGGTAACTATAGACTTGCTCTAAGATTAAATTCGAACCATTTATGCTGAGATTGACAGCGGAATGTGTGGTGCACTGCACTACAACATTTCTTGTTCCCCGCCACCTCATCATCTCCCCATCAATTCAATTTCCTCCTCTGCCTTTATTATGTTTATTACCATTTTTCGGGAGAAATTTTTTAGTGCAGGGTGGCCACGTCCATGTGGTATCCGTGCGCGCATATCGGTCGTCCAAATGTGTATGGACTGTCTTGATTTGTTTGGATTTGAGGGGGTGTTTGGTAATTTTGCACTAAAAAAATTATTCAAACAAATCTGGATCGTCCAAAGCACGTTTAGACGACCGAAATGCGCGTACGAACACCACGTGGCCATGACCACCCGTCACTGAAAAATTTCTCATTTTTCGGGCATTATAAATACCCCTTATTATATTTTGACCGCTTGTGTAAAAGGTGAACCGGCTCCGGTGTTAAAAAGAAGAAATCAAAATAAAACGAGAGAGAGAGAGAGAGAGAGAGAGAGTAAATTGCTACCACTGTAGAGAGAGAAGGAGAGAGACAAGCTAGGTACGCATATTTATTGTGTGAACTTTTCTGTTAGATATAATTATATTAACAGTAATATCTATCTCCACGGTTGTGTTTTTTTTTTTTTTTAAATAGTAGGAGTAGTATCTATACAGAGATCTGTGTCTCTGTTCAATGGTTGTTTTTTCTCTCTTTCTAAGTAAAAACATACCCCGTTCGTTCATTAACTGGGGGGTGTACAGTCTTTGTCACTGGTGTGGGTCTATAGAGAATAACCATAATCCAATCTTTGTCACATTCCAGAGAGGGAGAGAAATCGCAGCCATAGATTCCTAATCCGCTCCCACTTTTTGATCTACCCATTATTTATATCCGTCGATCGCTTACAATTTCTCTCCCTTTTGGAACCAGAGGGGTTTAGCGAGAGAGAGGTGAGAAGATTTATGTCGGCTGAATTGGTTGCGATTGGGGCTCCATTGAAGCTCTGGATTTCCTCCTCTTCCGTCTCCTTCTCCGCCCTCTGCATGCCACAACGCCTCTGCTGTCTCCCCCAGCAGACAACCCACCTGTCTTTCCCCACTGTTTCGATGCGTTTGAGGCCAAAGAGGTACAAATATTTTCCCCATTTACACGTTTTTTTATTTTTATTTTTGTTTTATTTAACGTTTTCGGGTTCTGATTTGAACTGGGTTTTGTGTTTTTTGTTGTTGTTGTTGTTGCAGGACTTGTTCTGGAGTAGAGTTCTTTGGGGGTTTTCACATAAAGCATTTTTTCTATCTCTTCTTGTTCTTGAGACGGCCTTACTTGTTAAATCTCTATAATCTTGATTAGTGATTCCCTTTCCTTTTCTCCTTCTCCTTCTCCTTCTCCTTCCCTTTCCTTTTTCCGGTTTCCAAACAAGGACTTGCCAAGATTTCGGGGTGTGACGTCAGCCGAAAATGGCGAAACCGAAGAACAAGTCAGTTTCCGCTTTTGAAACCACCAAGATGAAGAAAATCCGTGTAATCTGTTACGATCCGGACGCTACGGATTCCTCATCCGACGACTCAAATCCGCACCCTTACGGAGCGAAACGCATGGTCCGCGAAATAACCCTGCCTTTCGCCCCTGTGAATCGGCCCGTTAAAAGAGACCCCGAAACAGAGAGTTCTTGCCAAGACAGCAACCATGGGGAAAAAGAAAAGGAAAAAGAAAGTGCACCGAAAAGCAAGAGAGGGGTTTCGAGCCCGAGCCGACGGCTGTCGACGGGTTCGAAACACAAGGGCGTCCGGCAGCGGAAGTGGGGGAAATGGGCGGCGGAGATTCGAGACCCGTTCATGAGGAAGAGGGTCTGGCTGGGCACCTACAGCACCGAGGAGGAAGCCGCCAGGGCTTACGATACGAAGAAGCTCGAATTCGAAGCCGTGGCCTCCGCGGCGTGCTCGGAGGATTCCGAGAGCTTGTTGTCCCACACGTCCCCGTCCTCGGTCCTCGAGTTGGACTCGATGGCATCAGCCTCGAATTCGAACCTAAACGGGAAATGTGACGGGATGTCCTATGGAACAGTGAGAGATTTGGCGGGTGCTGAGACTTATCTTGATCAAGTGCCCATGGAGGAGGAGGCATTGATGGGCCAAATTGGGGATGATGATGGGTTTGATCTGGGAATGGACTTTGATTCGTTGTTTCTTGATGATTTCAGTAACCTGTCGGGCGATTTGCGTGGGCTTGACGATGTCAAATTAGCTGGGTTTGACGACAGCGAGCCCAGCGATCTTCCGGATTACGATTTCGAGCTGGACGATGAAGAGCATACCTGGGCTGATGAGCCCCTCAATGGGGGCTTAACTCAATGAGTTTTGCAGCTAGTAGGAATATGGTTTTATATAGATATATCTTATAGTAGTATAGTTTTAGAGAGTCTCAAGAACATAAAATAAGTTCTTGAGTGGCCTCATTTGAAATTGTATGGAGAGAAGTCCTTGGGTTTTCCGTGTGCTACTTAATAGAGCCGTCCAAAGGGTCTTTGTTTCTCTCCTTGAAAGTGGCAGTAAGCCCCTCTCCTTTTTGATCTATGATGAAGTTTGTGTTTGTGTCTAGTTGGAGTATTTTGCAGCCTATACTAATAGGTATTTATGAGTATCTAGTTCCTTCAGAATTGTTTGTTGGAATCGATGAATGAAACTATTCCTTAAATCTCAAATGTCTTTTCACGGGATTTCATGGGTTTGATTGAAAGTAGTAACTACTCCTACCCAAAGGTTGTTGATTTTTCAATGGCTGGCTTTCATTTGATTTTTCTTTTACTCCTTGCTAACCCTTCACTGTTTTGAGCAGCAAGCAGCAGCATAGTTATAGCTACAGTCTAGTAGAATCTTTAGTGGTACAAAAAGTACACATTAAAGTACGCGTGGAAATCAACTTACTTGATATTTTCATAGTGTTTCTTACTCTCTCCGTCCCTTTTTAAGTGTCTTATTTCGTAATTTCAACTTATTAAAAAGATATCATTATTATACTTTTTACATCAATTTTTTCTTCCACTTTTCTTACTTACCCATCATCATTACACTTTTACTCACTAATATTTCAAAATGGAATATACTTTTAGGGACAAAATAGATAATACACCAACTTTTACCCACTAACTTTACAAAATGGACACTTATTAAGGAACAGTCCAAAATGAAATACTGGACTCTAAAAAAGGGACGGAGGGAGTATTAGTGTTGTGTAACGCCAAACAAATGCATATCTGCAACATGAGCCCGTTTTAAGGATGAGTGTTTTGGACTTTATTTAATGCATAGCTGTCTTCCAATTTCACTGCCCCCGTGCCACTTGCACTGCCTTCTACCAGATGTTTTTTTTGTTTTTTTTCTTGATGGTCAGGGATGTTGGACCAATCTATGCCCACTTCAAATAATCTCTTTTTCTCTTTGATCAAAGGCAAATTGTTCACGTCATGATTAGAAAATTGACAAAAAGTTACATTCTTACTACATGACCCTAAAATCGAACACTGATAAATTATATTCTTTCTAGATCCAGCTCTTGGGCCACATAGGTGGATTGTTGGGACTGTTTTCGAGGGGTGGGGTGGCTGATACACCAGTTGGGAAAAGGCTGGGTGATGTACTGATTTTTGAAACTATGCTAATTACAGAAAGTGATTGATGAATGTTTATTGACAATTGTGATGAATTAGTTTTTTTTTTTTTTTTGGCATTAAAGGGTCTATAGATGGACAGGTGTTAGCAAAATTGATCTTTAATTTATTGACAGATTCTAAAAATTTCCGTAATCATAACATATCCAATCATTAACAAAATCCTAGAAGTGGTTTATTTACATAGGCTACGAATAGTGCTAGAATAAATGGTAACTAAATGAAATTGGTCTGCTCAGATAGTGGAAACTAAGGCTTTGTTTGGAACATGTGGAAAATAAAGTACTAAAAGAAAGGAAATTTATATATATATACCTAATAAAATACAAGTTGAAAGAACGGCTGAGGCCCCGTTCCAGAAATCTTCTTAAAAAATAAGCAGCTTATTTCACATTTTCAAACTAAAAAATAATGTAAATGAAAAATTATTATTTTATTTTTTTTGCACCGTATAAAAGATCTTAATGAAATCTATTAAACAAAATCTATATTGGTAGGAAAATTATTTGAGTAAACACATTATTTTTGAGCTTGAAATTGCCTTTTTAAAAAATAAATACTTAAATCGCGTTGCGGAACGGAGCCTGAGATTCATTTGATCCAATAGCTGATGTGTGATATCCAACTCTCTTAAGAAAACACCCACACTCGTATAAATATTTTACAAAAATGCCATCAAATGGTGGGTAGTGCCGTAGATACGGGCAAACATTAGTGTGTGTGTGTGTATATATATATATTGCCTTGCCTTGTTTGGTTTGTAAAGAAAGTGAGAAGGAAATAGGAAGGGAAAATGACGGCTCAAGACGTATTTTGATAATTAATACCCACCAAGGATATACTAAGAACAATTGTTAATGCTGAAAATGTCCTTGGCGGATATTAATTATCAAAACACATCATTGACCGTTATTTTCCCAAATAGGAAAACAAAGTTTTGGAAAGGACGTGAGAAGAAAATAGGAAAACAAAATTTTAAAGCACAGTACATTTTCTCTTTTATTTTCTTCACATTTTTCTCACACTTTCTTTTCTTTTTCTTACTCCTTTCCAAAAGTTCCAAACATATCCTAAAGAAAGTTGCAGTGTAGTGCGTGATGATGCGATTACATACCTTATGACTCAGCTAGGCTCATACTCACTTTCTTTTTGTGTGGTAAAAACTAAAACGGTCCTGCTAACAAGTGCCCTTGGGGCATAAGTTTAGTGCATTAATTTAATAACCATAAATGATGTGCTTATCCTTAATATGCTTTGTATTGATTGTCTTCTCATGAGTAATTAATGCTAATCAATCTTGTATTTACTACCCTCGACATTAATGGTTTAATCAACTACAATATCAGTTTGGGATAATAAACAATCTTAAATGCATGTAATTGAAATTCTGAAGAGTAGTTTCTAGTAGTACCTCTATACTCAAATATAATTTATTCCGTTCGAGTAGTTCTTTACAGGAAGATAAACTAAAAAAAATAGAGAAAAACAAAAACAAGCAATCTATAATCGGTGAATAGGATATTTTCAGGAAGAGAGAGAGAGAGGGAGAGAGAGAGAGAGAGAGAGAGAGAGAGAGAAAAGAGGGATGAGGTCTACCCCTTGTCATCCTCCTCAACCTTACAAAATGGATTTTTTTTTTGTTCTTATTCAAATTTTTTGACATTTTTTATTTTTTCTTTAATTTTTTGTGGATTATTATGTCATCATGACGAGAGAAATCTAAAAATTTTAAAAGTACTATCGAAACTCCTTTTTTTTTAATAAAAACAAAAATAAGCCAACGAGCAGCTTGTTTTTGTCTTTATTTTTTAAAAAAAGATTGGGTTTCGATGTTAATTTTTTACTTTATAGATTTCTCTCATCATAATAAAGTAATAATTCACAAAAAAAATTGATGCAAAACTAACAACTGCAGAAAAAAATTGAACAAGGACAAAAAAAGTAATCCATTTGGATCGTTTGGCCAAAATAGGCCGAACAAGTAAGGAGCTCAATAAAAAAACAAACACATTAAAGAACAAATTATTACAAACAATTGCCCACCAATACATTTAATACAAGTAGTTGGAGAACTCCTCATTTACCAATGCAATTAATTATCTTTACAAGTTAAAATGGTGTTTACCAAAATTTTAGCTCTTTTAATATGCTTTTCCTTGTGCCCCAGGGGCAACCGTTAGCATTTGCCAAACTAAAAAGCTAATACGGAGTACTCAAACTTCGTTAAAAGAAAATTGCAAAATACCTCCCAAACTTTAACCTTAATGTCAAATAGACACTCAAACTTTGTTAAACTTTAATTAGACACCTAAATTATTGAGGTGTTATTTTTAAGTTTGAAAATAGCAAATAAGTGGAGTACTTATTTTTTAGAAACCCTTAGCGGAACAGGATCTAATTCCCTCCATCTCCCCTCCCCAACCCGGCCCTAGACCTCCTTGCCGTTGCTATTGAGATGACCGACACAAGTAGAGGAAAATTTTGAAGTCTTCGACAATTGTAGCTTAAAAATCACAGTGTCTCGACGGCAACGGCAAGGAGGTCTAGGACCGAATTTGAGAGGAGGCGGGACAGAGGGTGCGGACACTGCGAAGGCGGGAAGAAGAAGCAGAGAGAAAAACGAGGGGTTTAAGAAGGAAAAACACCTCTGACATTTATTTTGGATGTTTGAAAGTAATTGGGGGGACTAATTAACAGGTTTCTTCTTTTTGTTTTTGAACGGCGAATTAACAGGTTTCCATACCGTCTATAACGAAAACAGTCTTGCTGATAACCCCTATACCATTTCTCCCTCCATTGTTTTCTCCATTGATCGAATTGGACGCAGCCACAAAACCCATTCAATTTCTCCACAATGCGCGGCTTCTTATTCTCTGACCATCGCAACAAAATCCAACACCGACTGAGCCAAAAACATGGGAATTTTTTCCCTTAAATTTCACCTGTTACCTCACCATCGCCCCAAAATCGGACCTTTGATGAACTACCCCAGATTAGTAATGCCGGTTAGATTTAGCACAAGATCTGGAATTACAAGATTAATAAAAGAAAAAAGTATAAATAGGTATACAGTACTTGAAATACAGTAAATTACTACAAACAAAAACTTGTACTCCAAAATAAAAGTGGTCAGTAATCATTGAAGAATTATCGTTCAACAGCACTAAAAGTACGATTAAAATTTCAATTTGTAGATTTGATGGGATTTGTGTTGAATAGGAGTATATGTTTATAGTAAGGGCAAATTTCACTGACCTCCCATGAGGTTTCTGAAATGGCACTGCCCTCCCTTACTTTTGAAAATATTCTACAGATTCCCCCATATAGCTAACTTGACTTAAACGGTGTCAACTTTATGAAGCAAAAGACTTCAATGCCCTCTCCTATATTCTGCTCTTCGTTTCCCTTAATCTTTTTCGTTCCCTTTAACCCTTTTTTCTTTTTGGGTCAAAAGTGGAAGGAAGCTAAGCATATACCTTTGCAAGAGAAAGAAAATTAACATAAAATTTAAAAGTATATTTGGTTGTGTTCTAAAATGAGTTTTTAAGATTAAAAAATAGATAAGGTTACTATTTATTTGCCTTCCGTCAATTTTTTCTTATAAACTACAGGTTGAAAAATTAAGTGTTCCAAATTTCAATCCGTTTGAATAGGTGAGAAGATTTTATTTTTCTGATCATTTAATTTTAAAGGGTCATAATTAAATTTTGACTTTAAGGCTCTCGTTGGTTAGTCCGAAAAGATATTTGATTCTACGATTTTCTTAGGGCTAATCAATGAGAGCCTTATAGTCAAAATTTAATTATGTTCCTTTAGAATTAAATGATAAATAAAATAAAATCTTCTCACCCATCCAAACGGATTGTAATTTGGAACACTTGATTTTTGAGAGAAATCTGTGTCCGGAGAGAGAAGAATCGTGTGTCAGTAGGACAAATTTTTATTGGTGGGAGGCACCACCTGGCTAAGTCCGTGTGTTGCCCTTGGGGCAACGAATAATTTCAGAGAAAGAGAGACTGATTGGTAATGTCAGGATTTGGTGAGGGCAAGAATTGAATTATTGTTGTAGTACTTGAGGCAAATTTACTAAAATGTCCCAAATATGTATAGCCATCGTGAGGTAATTTGGAGGGCAGTGGGGTCACATGACTCCCCTTGCCCTCACATGCGTCCGTCCCTGGTTTTTAATCCGAATCGTCCAAAATACTTTTGAAAAGCTGAGATTTGATCGCTTCCGTGAATAAATTATTCACGAAGGAGCCATAAATAAGTTATTCTCATTTATAAAACCAAACACATAAATTTATTTAACTAAATAGTGAAACAAACCAACATATAGACTAGAATACACAAACCAATGCAAATATATCTACGTATATTTCTGCCTGTACACAACTCCACTGTAAGGCTAATTAAAATAGCTATTAAACTTCTACTTTTGTTATTCTCA
>BPLS01000137.1:1139713-1185029 GCA_019656275.1 Rhododendron kiyosumense
TATACCCAAAGTTCAAACGAATGGGTTTCATGGGAATTTCTTAGCTTCTGCTTCAAAATAGTTGTTAGAAAAGGACGGGTTCATTTTTGGGAGAGGAGATATAACTGAATCCTACCACGCTGGTGGATTCTCCCCCACCCGCCAGGGATCGAGAGAGAGGAGAATGGAAGGATGCGACAAAAAACTAAGTAAACATTTACACTTTCCTTGTCCATTTTCCTTATTGTTTTAGGGGCTACGTTGATTTACAATTTAAATTTTCCTTATTTGTTTTTTCCTCTAATTTTATCAAAACAGAGAAAGCATTGATGCAAAACATGGAAAAACTCCAAGTTGCATTTCCGGTAACAGAGATAATAACATGTCTTAAAATACTACATGGTGTTCCTCTCTTAAGTTGTCCCAAACTTGCACCCGAAAATAAAAAAAAGGAATAAATCCCATCAATTGGCATTGTTCTATAGGAAACAACTAAAGAGGGAAAAAACTGTGAAAAAAAATGAAGCAAATGACAAAAAATAAACAGATATGGAGAACATAACCAAAAACAAAAAAAGAAATAGAAACAGAGGGATTCCGATTCAAGAAATGAGGAAAAATCTACCAATGCAAAAAAATCCGTAATTGATAGAAGAGAACTTATACTATGTGGAAGTTTTCGAAGTGGGTTTAAAAAATGGGACCAAACTAAAACCATAGCCATTTCGACCTCCTGCTGTAAGTGAAGCGTGTCATCAAAACAACCAGGTAGAAGCCATCTAGAGGCCACCGGCGATCGGCGATAGCCATTTGCGAAGATAGGCATAAATCGAGAAAAAAAACCCTAGATCAAAACATGGAGACGGAAAGACATAGGAGAGGTGCTGATCAAAACAATACATAAGAGAGGTGAGAGACGTAGATGGCTTACCGAAATTGGCCTGGCCGCGTGGAGAGAGATTGCAGATGGAAGGAATTTATTGGAAGCAGAGAGACTATTTTTAAAGGAAGAGGGAGAGAAGGAGGTAATCAAACAGATTACCATAACGTGTTTTTTAGCATTAGGATTAGGATAGCTTCCTTAATTATAGATTATCACAATTTACTACTTAATTAGTCATTAACTTCTAGAAAATTAGACTCGGTATGTAAGGTATTTACCAAAATACCATGTTGTAGAAGGAGGAGTGGGGAGAAATCTGGACCGTTGGTTGTGTTTGTATGAGTAGATAAAATTTGTGGCAGGGATAAATCTAAACCGTTGAGAAGGAATATTCTTCAAGATACCCGTCCTGTTTTATAATATAGATGTTCATGTTACGCATATGGAAGGATTTTAAAATTTTATTAACAAAGCCGAGTTCAAATTTGTGGTTCCTTCAATAAGAAGATACTTTGTCTTGACATTCGAAATATAGTCACAACGCCGGAGAAAAACATAGTCTTTGATAAAATAAAAAAGTGTGAAAAATGTTACTCCAAAAAATGAAATTAAGTTATTTGAAACAATGCAACTTCCCAAAGATTCTAAAAATAAGACACTAGTCTTTTTTTTTTTCCTGTACATAAAGAGGAGGTGTAGAATAGTTTTATGTAAAAGTATGGGATATTACATGGGAAAGGAGAAAAGAGAAATGAAAAAAAAAAGAAGACGAGTTGATTTGGTAGTTGTATGTAGTTGGTAAGTTTTCAAGGGTAAGCTTGGCATAAAACAAAGAAGCAATGCTTATGTCACAGTTTTCTGTTAATGATTTAACGTTATCTTAACGGAAGGGGGAATGCGGACAATAATTTGAAAAGTAAGGGAGGGCAGTGAAATTTCAGATACCTCAGGGGAGGTATCTGTCGGTGTCAGAAACCTCAGGGGAGGTCAGTGAAATTTTCCCTTATAGTAACAACAATCACTTTGTTTGGTTTAGATTTTAGAAAGTTATTTTTGAGAGTTGGAGTGGTAATGAGTGAAGAGAGATAGAGAGAAAAATTTATTAAAAAATGTGCCGAGAGTTAAAAGTTACTCTCAAAATGTCAATCCAAGCAAGACCATGTTACTCACACAACAATTCAAATATAACACAACTTCTCATATATATGTGGGGTCCACAGATAGTAGTGTGTAGAGCCCACATATATTCACATAACAATTTAAACATAACAATTTACACAACTTCTCACATACATGTGGGACCCACACATAGTAGTGTGTGTGGAGTTCACATGTATGTCAGAGATTGTGTTTGAATTGTTGTGTGAGTATCATTTTTGTTACAGTAATTGTGGTGGCTGATACGCTATCAGCTTTCTTAGCTTATTATGTTATGTTGAGGCTTCAAACCCAATACACTTATTTTTGACAAACGAAGCCCATTTCATTAACAGCCAAAATAGGCTAAAGCAGCGAATCCATCCTAAAACAGAGATAAAGAATCTACATCAGACCATCACCGAAAGATAAAACTAAGCACAGGTGACCCAGGGGCAGCGATAAAAACCGCGAAAACTAGTGTCTAGACCTGTGCACGACTTACCGCCACAGAGGGTCGGGAC
This sequence comes from Rhododendron kiyosumense, assembly GCA_019656275.1. Lineage (NCBI taxonomy): Eukaryota > Viridiplantae > Streptophyta > Magnoliopsida > Ericales > Ericaceae > Rhododendron > Rhododendron kiyosumense. The sequence continues at coordinate 1,142,237 of BPLS01000137.1, forward strand.
ACGAGGGGCCAGCCATCTAACCACTAGCGGCCCCGGCCCGAAAAAGAACTCTATCAGAGATAAACTATACAATTCGATGGAAACAGGAATAATAAACAAACAAGAAAGACAACACGACTACCATGGATGGAATCCACAAGCACGCCGGCCTTCTCCTGCCGAGAGGAACCACCCGTGTCCGACTGGGTCTCAAACAGAAGAGATGGAGAGACATCTCCGGCAAGCCTACGTTGGCACGACAGGCTCCGGACACGGAGATCGAAGTACGAATCCCGGGCAGGATCTCCGATCGCCGGCCACACGGCGCCGATGGCCGAGAAAACTCCCTTGTCGATTACTCCCTCTGCTGACGGCGATTCATGGCCTAGGGCCACGCCCCAGAAGCCTTATTGAGTCACCACCAAAACCCGCTCCAACTGCCGCAGCACCACCAAGCAACCAGAACAACCACCGAACCCCGATTTCGTCCAGCCACCACGCAGCACAACACCAGCAAAACGAGAACAGCACACTTATTCACTAGAGGCTCGAGTTGTTCATTAAACGGGTCAAGTTCGAGAAGTTTTATTTTATTTTATTTTATAGCTTTTTTAGGAAACAAATTGAGTTTGAGCTAATCCTAATCTGGCTCCTGTTGATAAGCTCAACTTATACGTATGGTCATGATTCGTTTACAGAGGTTCATTTATTACTTAAATCGAGCTCTAGTTCTTGAATAGAAATCAAGCTCCAGCTTGACTATTTGGGCTCAATCCAATTCCAAGCTTGAGTTGGTCCTAACTCCTAAGCTAAACAAAAACTTTTAAAAAATACCCGAATTCAAATATTCTAAAATTTTGCTCGGCTCAACTCGTTTGCACGTTTACCAAACCATGTCTAGTTACTCAGTGCAGGTCCATTTTCAGCGAGAGGTATTTGAAAAGTGAATGGAAAGCACAGAGATTTTTTTTTTTTTTTTTGGGGTAATTAGCGCAGAGAAATATTGTTTGGACAATGTCCAAGTCCAAGATGCCCAGAAAATGATAGTATTTGTTTGGTCGGCCTCCACCATCTATCCAACGAATCTGTGTGAGTTAATTACCACCATACGGTAACTTAATTCTGCAATCTAATGATTCAATATATCACGGTTCAGAGGTACACTAATGTTTCGGTACAGAGGGTCTCGGGTGAGCTCAATTGGCCACTCTCATACACTTTCATAGGAGAAATTAGGGGTCAATTACATTGGCAAAACTTGTCAAAAAAAAATTACATTGGCAAAAAATGCGATTGATTATTTTTTTCCTTTGAATAGAGTTATTTATTCAAATTTTTTTTTTTTCATTTCATGGACTGTCAACTAAGGTTTGTATGATTATGAGTTTATGTTCTGTTTGACATAGTTTAAATATTTGTATCTTCTACACAGTAGTCAAATAGGGCTGGACACCTGTTCCAAACAAATTTTGTTAGCCCCTTATATCAATGGTGCTAATATCTGTACCAGTGTGTACAAATACTTTTTTGGGTCTCAAAAAAATGATCGGAGTCGCTCATTTTGTTTAGAATACTTTATTTATGATCCTTGCAAAAAATAAACTCAATCCAGCATCGGTAAGGACATTTACAAAACATCCAACTTTGTCACAGAATTCAGGCCTGAATTCTAAAGCAAAGTTGGATATTTTGTAAATGCCCTTACTGATACTGGATTGAGCTTATTTTTTGTAAGAACCATAAACAAAATATTTTAAACAAAATGAATGGCTTCGATCATTTTTTTGAGACCCAAAACATGCCAAAAAAGGTGTATGTACGCATTGGTAAAGATTTATGTATGTATCTGTATCATTTCTGCGCTTTATATATTGCTTGGTTCAAAATCATATAGTTTTGCCTGTTCTAGTTTTTTTTTTTGCTTGTTTTAGTTTAAGAAATGCTTACCTGCACAATCATTTGAACACAACACTAAATACAACCTCTCACATACACGTGAGGGATTGTGTTCGGATGGTTTGGCATTTTTGGTCAATTGGTAGGAGAGATCAATTTACATCATCAGATATAAAGTACAAAGTACAAACTCGAGACACTACTTTAATTGTGAGAATCCACGAGACAACCTAGCTCAACAACTCAACTAATTCAAAAAATAAGTCCATTAAAAGGTAAAAACAAGGGAAAATGATGGCTAATGACAAGTTTTGATAATTAATACCCGCCAAGGACAAACTAAGTCTGTGGCAGGTATTAATTATTAAAACACGTCCGGGCCGTCATTTTACCTAAAAACAAAGAAAAAAAGAAAAGCCCTCTATTGAACACCCACACACAGCCCACTCGAACTCCTAATCTCCTAATGAAATGCAAGAGTTCTGATCCAATGAACTAGCTCCAATTGGTTGTTTTGTACTCCATCACTGTTTGCAAGGTATCTTTTTCGAATGACTTTTCTCATCTCATTTGTATATCCTTGAAATCATCATTTGAATATATTTGTTGGACCAATTCAATCCACGGGTTTAAATTGAATGGGTCTATTGGACATTGCGGTCATAATTTACAAAACAATGCTGTAACACACAGATTTTTGCACACAAAATCGTGCACAGATCATGGTGTGGGGCCCAATAAGAGTCCACACAAACGATCCAAGCCATTCATTAATTGTAAAAAAAAATTTCATGGGTTCTCGCGAAAAATCAGTTCAGTTCGATACTCATAGATGCTCGATCCAATTATCTAACTTTTTATTAAGATTTTCGGATAATTAAAAGTTAAATGATTAGATCGAAGACTTATAAGTATTGAATTGAAATAATTTTTCACTGGGGCCCTTGAAAAATTGTTCTACATTTAATGAAAAGTTTGGATTGTTTGTGTGAGACCCGTAGTGTGCCTTACACTGTGATCTGAGCCTGATTTATGTGCAAAAAATATGTGTGTAGACTTTACTGTTTGCACAGTACGGGTTTTTAAAATATTTACAGTTTTTAAAATAAGAATATAGGATGAAAACAACAACTGATAGAACGGATGTGACTTTTTGTATGGAAAATACTACTACAAGAGAAGGTACATGTAGTAATTTTGTATTTGGGGCGAGCGGGTTTGTTATTTTTGCAGTAAAGTGACGGGTAGAATGTTTGAGTCGTTTACGTGCGCTTCAACTACTCTCTTCTCTGATCTGGTCAAAAACAGACCATAGACGCTAGTACTAGATAATTCAAAAAAAAAAAAAGAGTCGAATCTTGATCAATTAGGTGAGAAGCAAAAATAACAGTAGTAATTTTGTAATTTAATTTTGTCATCACAAGAGAAAGAATCTTTGACAGAGATTCTTTTATTTTTTTAGATAAAATCAAGAAAGATGCTTACTTGGCCAAATTGGGACGATACGAAGAAATAGATTCACTTCGATAATCAAGAGAGATTCTCGTTTGGCTAAATTTGGACGACACAGAGAAAGAGTTTCTCACTATAACAAGACTAGTAATTTGGCATCCATTTCCTCCTTCAAAATAAGAATCTAGTGTTGTTTTTTTACAAAATGGAGGACGTTTATTAATTTGAAGGGTGAAAAACGCCTAAACATTATAGAGGCCCGAGCCCCATCAGTATAGAATAGTCGTCCACAAGCTAGACAAACCACTGGTAGGAGGAGGTCGCTAACTTTTTCAATTTACAAGAAAGAAACACAATAATAGCGGAATATATTCTTAACAAGACCAAAAGTTGAGATACGAAAAAATAAAACAAGACCCAAAAGTTAAAGTATGATGCTATTAATAGGACTATCGATTACTCCACTGTTCACAAATATACTTAATTTGTGGTTCCATTTCATGCCGTACAGTATCGCATTCCTTGAAAAATGTTAAACATAAAAAGTAGTGATCGAAAGGTTATTCTATCCAATAATATCACTCCCATTATTTTATGAATTAAAGAGTTATTTTCGGTTGAACCGGCAATAGATCAGTCACAACCCGACACGGAATGCACCTGCTAGGACCTTACAATCTTGTTTGTTTTGGTATTTGGATTTTGAGTGGAGAGAGATAGAGAAAGAAATTAGAGTAATGATTGAGAAAAAATTTATCGGAGATTGTACGCTGAGAGAAAGTTCAAAACCCAAATACCACAGGGAGTCATTACAATGAACAAATGAACCATTCCTAAGGGTCCTAGGAACTTGGAAGGACTCTTTTGTGCCGTCTCCAGTCTTCTATCTCTATGTGGATAATTACAAACAGTCTAACTCCCACAGGAAATTTTGATCCCTTTAGGATTAAGAGATAAGAAAGCTATGGCTGCTATATCCAATAAGTGTCATCCTTATTCACACTTGGACCTCTGAGGATCTTAATCTCAATGGAATTTTACCACCTTTTGCTTGGCTGTGACCCAAATTATAAAGAATGACACACACTCTTGCGTAGTTTGTGTGTGTGTTTTGTTTTGTTTTCATCCCCTCTTGTGAAAATGTAATAAGTGTCCTTGTGAGAATGTGTAATAATCTCTCTTTTGCAGGAGTTATCCGTTTCCCTTATAGAATTTATTAATCCCTTTGAGAATCTTGGGTGTAATACGTTGTACAAGATGTTTCGATCTGATTGTCGAAATTAAATATACATATACAATTGGGTTCTGAAGATTCTGAAATGTAATAAGTGTCCTTGTAAGAATGTGTAATAATCTCTCTTTTGCAGGAGTCATCCGTTTCCCTTAAAGAATTTATTAATCCCTTTGAGAATCTTGGGTGTAATACGTTATACCAGATGTTTCGATCTGATTGTCGAAATTAAATATACGTATACAATTGGGTTCTGAAGATTCTTCAACAAGAAAAATTGGTCAGCAATAAACCTAAAGTGTTTGTGACCCACAATTTTTTCCCTATTTCAATGGCACCGTCGGCTACAGGCCCATATAAACTAAAGAAGGGGCACCACATAAAGAGTCGCAAAATCGGCAATGTGCGAGATGATTCTTAGAACAATATTATCTACACAGACATTTATTGAAAAATCTAAACACAGGTGTATTCGGAATTGTTCGATGTATGTTTGACCTCCATTATTTCGTGACCCGATATCCATCGGACGGTTCTGAACATAGACAATGCACCTAAGTTTCCTCCACTCCGACTTTCTCTTGTTCTTAACCACAACTAAACGTTGAATATCAACCATACAATGCCATTCACAGGCACAAAAAGTGAATGTGATCAAACAAGAGAGAGAAAAAGAAGAAGATGCAAAAAGATAGTCTTGAGTTCCTCTAATTGGGTTGGTGAACATCACAACCAGGCCGGGTTGGGCTTTATGGCCCAGTCCATTAACTCTTATCCTTTTCAAGGCCTCACAAGCCCAACCCAGGTAAACAAACCCAATTTACCCCATGCCCTAATAATAATCTCCTGCGCCTCCCCCACCTTACGCTACCATCAGCATATTCTCCGCACAAATCCGTTTCCTCCCCCATCTCCAGCTTCCTCTCTCTCTCTCCTCTGCTCTCTCTCTCTCTCCTCATCAAACATGGATTTGGATTGCTCTCCATCCTCACACTAGGCACACAGATGTATATATAGTCGTAGATAATGTAAATACATTAACCACACGTACAGATAGCAATTAGGACTTGACTACTCCATAGATCAAAGCCAGCTAGGGTTTGAATCATGAGGAAACTCCGACTAGTCTACTCCGACCCGGACGCCACAGACAGCTCATCCGACGAGGACGATCGCAGCAAGACAGGCAACAAGCGACTGGTCCGCCTCATCGATCTCGCCGACGTCAAGGTCCCCCGTGAACTCATCCCCCCGAAGAAACGACACCGTGTCTCGGCGAACTCGAACGGCAACAACAACAGCAACCGGCCGTCCAGGAGCCCGTACGTTGGAGTCCGCCAGCGGCGTTGGGGCAGCTGGGCGGCCGAGATCCGCAACCCGTTCACCAAGACACGGGTCTGGCTCGGCACGTTCGGGTCCGCCGAGGACGCCCGCGCCGCGTACCTGGCGAAACGGCTCGAGTTCGATGCGGCCGCCCTAGCCGCCAAACCGAAAGCTGAGATCGACAGCGACTGCTCGGTCGACGTGGGTAGCAGCAATTCGAGCAATTCGGTGTCGGGTACGGATTCGGGTGATTGTCACGGGTTGGGTTTGATTGCGTCGATGATCATCGACAAGAACGGGTTCCTGTTGGGGAAGTTTAGTCACATGGATGACCTGAGGATTTGCGATGACGTGGAGGAGGGGACCTCGGCGGCCTAACAGTGTACCACTCTCTGGTCTTTTAACAAACTAATGGTGGACTTGCGTTTGTCTTTTTTTTTTTTTTGGTTGGTATGGATTTGGTATTATGAAGCTTGTAATGCTATGTCTAGCCTTCTTGCTTTGTGTACACATGTATATTACTTGGGATTGGTTGGTTAGTCTTTCGGTATGATCACTTTGGATAATACTATAATTGAACTTTGTTGAAGTTATTCGGAAAATTGTTGTGCAGGTTCTTTTTGTTCTTTTAGTTTTCGTTTTACTACTACTGTTTAAGAGCATGAAGTTTGTTTTCTGTTTTGCAATTTTGATTTTGCTAGCTGATGTGATTCAAATTTGTACTACTATCTTGTTTGTTAGGGGAATAGGGGTGAATGGAATTGGCATATTGGGTATCTTTCCCCATTGGCACAATAATGCATATCTAAGTCTTTGTTTTTCGCACGTAAAGTAATTCTATGGTGAAATTGCCATAAGCTTGGGTTTTCCTCTTTAGATAGCCATGCTATGTAATTAGTAGTCTGGCTTAAAAAACAAACAGAACGAATCAAGAGTAGGTCAAAACAAGAAAAGAGGAACCCATACTTGCTCTGGAATGCTGCAGGCAGAGATTATTTGGTGAAGTATAGCGAAGTATCAAATCTATTTTGAAGATATAAGTTCATTTGAGAAACTACCATATAGATATGAGCCAAATGTCCTTTGAACACCTTCCAATGGCCACGAGTTCATCATTGTTTGTTGTCTTTGTCCAGTGCCTTGCAAATAGGTTGTTAACCGTTCAAATCTCATCCAAGAGGAGCCTTTCCAAGCCATCAAGGCCAATCATGTTAACTTAAAAAGGAGTTTGTTACAAAAAGTGGAAGATGCCATTCTTAGGGGTGAGTTTAGTTGTTGGTGCAAAAACATATTTGATATTATATTGTTAGGTAAAAGTTTAATAAGGTGATTGAAAAAGAGTATTGTTTTAGATGAAGAAGGGGAGATTATATCTATGACGATGGATGTTGGTTGGGGATGGTCTTGTTGGACTCAACTTTATGGATGGAAAGGGGACTTGATCTTCAAGTTACACTTGATGTTTGGTTTATTTATTGCTTTCAAGTTTCTTTGGTAGCATATAGGTAGTAAATGCTTGTAAAGCATGCAAGTAGAGTTTTATGGTGGAAAATGTAGTTTGTAAGAGCATCTTCAGCCCTTGCTCATATTTTTACTCAACTTTTATAAAAAAATTTAAGCAACCGTTTCATTTGGTATGAAGCACTCCAATAGGCAAGCAAAAAACTAAGCACAACTTTGATTAAAAGTTTCATTAATGATATGATTGTGTATTTGAATGAGAGAAAATAGCAAGGCAAAATTTAAGTAAAAATTGAGTCTCCCTTGATTTGGGTGAAGATTTGAGTAAAACTCAATTTGGTAGTGGTTTGTGTTAATTAGTAGAGTGGGTTTTAGGGTACTTCTACTCAAATGTTGAGTTTTGAGTAAAAAAGCGTAAGGGCTTTTTCTCGGTGTATGCAACAGCTTTCGAGTTTACATAACCTAGTTGTTCCTCTTTTATTATTGTTGTTAATTTGTGGTGTGATATGCGACACAAATCCCAACTTGACATTGCTTTTTATTGAATAACTTTGGCGACAGAGAACTTTAGAATGGAAGGATGCTTTCATATGGTTGTTCGCAACACCCTAAGTTGAAATCATATGTAATTAGGCTTTTGGGGAAGAACATGTTGGGATAGGTGGTTGACATTTCCAGTAACTTTTCCGTTCTTGCCCCCCTGAAATATGCTAACCATCACATATGATACAGATCATACTAAGGTCATGTTTATAATCACTACTGGTTGCAAAAATACAAAGGGAAAGGCTGCCTCATTCCTAACCCACTTTGGCGGTGTTATTGAAAAGACCTCACTTGCGAAACAAAGAAAGACCAGTCATACCCACCCACTTCAACAAGAATTAAGGAGGATTCATGGATTTATCTGTGGGCAATAGCAAGGCTGGCTGTTCTGTAAAGAGCCAAATTTTGGTAGGAAGAAAAGCATTGTTTGAACACTCTGGCTAACACATGAATATCAAGGAAGGTGCAATACCATCGAATAGTGAAAAAAGTTGTGAATTCGGCATACTGAGGTTTATTATGCTGGCATGAAATTTGTTAATGGCAATGTTTTATCCTTGGAAACTTTATTGCAATGGTATTTTATACACAAGAATTGGTTATAACTCAATGTACAATCCTTTTGTGGAATGGCATCACTCAAAGTCAGAGAGAGACTGCAATGCTCCATACTTAGATTTACTATAAAAGGGCATTTACATTAATTTGTAAAAGGTCTTGGAGTGTGGTTTCCCTTTGTGTTCCTTTCTTTTGTCTAGTAATCCAGATTTAGTGCAAGTGTGAAACTGGTGCATGTGTGTTGATGGCTTTTGCGGTACTTTCTTGAATTGTATTCTAGAATCATATATAATTTGGACCTAGTTTAGTTATCTGGTAGGAATGGATGCAATTCTCTCAATTTGTGATAAGTACCTTGTTTAGGCTAGGAAAACATTGTTTGATTACAACCTAAGAGTGTATCCTGAAGGCACGTTATTCCAATATGAAGAGAATCATCTCTCTCTCCTGCTCACTTATAAGCATTGTCTCTTGAAATTGCTACTTCAGGTCATTTCTTAATTTTGTGTATCCAATGGGTTCTTCCAGAGTTCATTGAATAGTTGCTTGTTCTATTTCGCACTTGAGAATTGCTAAAAAAATAACTATAGACAATAAACACAGCACTTGTGAAGCACTGACACTCCTAGAGATCGCTGTATCTATGTTGGACACTCAGGAGACACGCGACTAGCCGGGGGCACGCGGGGATACCTGTGGTGGGACACGTTGGGGGACACCGCCGGCTGATTTTTGTAATTTTTAGAAGCTTTTTTGAGTTATGTTTATAGCTTCAACCATATACATTTGTATGTATATAGACATATATCATCGGTTAGTAATGCATTCAGTAGGAGTCCTAACCTAAATATGTAGGGGTTACAATTTGTGGTTGCGTAACTAAAAGTCTAAAACAATTGTTTTTAAAAAATTGCCTTGTCTCTCGATGTGTCCGTGTGCCCAATTTTTTGAGAATTGCTGTGTCGGTTTTTGTGTCTCCGGCCGTGTCCATGTCCATATCCATGCTATGTAGTACAACACTATTCCAGTTTATTGATGCAAAAATCAATAAAAGTCTAAAACAATTGTTTTTAAAAAATTGCCGTGTCTCTCGCTGTTTGTGCGCCCAATTTTTTGAGAATTGCTGTGTCGGTTTCTGTGTCTCCGGCCGTGTCCATGTCCATATCCATGCTATGTAGTACAAGTGTACAACACTATTCCAGTTTATTAATGCAAAAATCAAAATGAGATTTTTTTTTTGTTTGCATTTTCACCATTCTTTTGAAAGTGTCATATTTCTTTTGAATAATTTTCTATTAATTTGGGTGAAATGATTAAGTCCTTGAAAATAAAATGGTGGCAGCTAGCTGAAGAAGCTCGTAGAAAATATTAGGACCTCACAGAAATCCCTTATCTTGGAAACTTTTGATGCAGTCACCAAACATTTGATCGAGTGTCTTCAAAGGAGGGAGTCCCAATTGAATAATCTTTCCGCTGTCCATGCTGTGAGGGTTGTTATCTCCATTTTGGCTGCTACACCTACACGAGTAGGAAAACACATTAGTTAGCTATTAAGTTCGGAGAAAGTATTATTTTGTTTTGTATGACATCATGATTTAGAAATTTTAGAACCAAAATTTAAGGTACAAGAGTGAAGCACTTTGTCAAGCTTACTTGTCTTCAAACGGGTAGGATGGATATTTGGCCCTTAGCATCTCGATGATATCTGACCAATGAGCTACTGAGCTGGAACATATGAGCCTGCCTGATGCTTCGCTTTTCTCCATTGCTAGCAGATGAGCAGCGACGACATCATCTATATGCACAAACCCAACTGTTGTATTTGGGTATTCTCCTATCAGACCTGATAAAGTTGCAGAAATATTTGGTGAAAATGAACTTAATGTTTTAGGGCTGATACAAAATGAACTTAAAGTTTTAGGGCTGATAAAAATGATACACTCAGTGTTGCTGCTGGTAAGTTTTTAAATGTGCCAAGGGGTCTCTTGCCATTTAAAGAAAAGTATGGGTATCGGAACTCTCTCTCTCTCTCTCTCTCCTTTTTTTTTATTTATTTCCTCCCCTTCTCCCTTTTATAGACAGGAGTTACTCTGTTCTTGGTGACACAACAAGTAGCAATTGCAGGTACGGCAAATTATTAAAAATTGGAAACATGTAACCTTGCTTTAAGCGTGTTTGTTCTGTTAAAAATCATATTCTAGGCAATTTACATTGACAAGTATAACCTTTGACAATGGCCAATATCCATTGGAGTGTACTGGTTGGTTTTGGTGCAAGCAAGGGACCAACTACGAAAGAGGGGTTCACCACCACCAGGTTGATTCCACTTTCCTCTGCTACTCTCCATGCCTCTTTCTCTGCCACAGTTTTTGCATATGCATACCACAGCTAATGTACAAACAAAAATATGTTAGTAAATAAAATGTTGCAGTTGGAAGTGATTCATGTAAACCTGGTGTAATCTCATTGTTTTGGGTATTCATCTGTTCTTAATCTTCTACTTGTCTGTGTGCTTGCTTACTGGCCATATATGCTAAGAAGCATGGATACAAACACACACCAAAAGCCATGACACAGACGTGTTGGGGAAACGGTGAATACTATTTGTCCTTATTAACAGTTGTGCCTCAAATAATATTTGTGTGCAGATATAACAAGATGTAGTCACTAAATGAGTATCCAAGAACTAAGCATTCACGACAATTTTGACTCTGATCATTTTAAAATCATAAATGTGTCCCCAATGTGTCCGCCTAATGAATTATAATACAAAATCAGATACACTTGGGCGTGTCTGGTGTCTGACGCTTGTCGGACATGGATACGGGAGGCTGGTAGATGCGTTTGTGCTTCTTGGCATATATTCGGTGCTTTCAAAAACATGAAAGAGGTTTGAGTGATGTTACATTGTTGCGTTCGCAGTACTCCAGATCACTCCAGTGAGTTTCATTTAGAGGAGAAACTCTTCGAGCATCATCGCGGTATCTTACTGACGAGCAGGAAGAGGTCAGCACAACTCGCCTCACATTCCTTGCTCTTGTGCAGGAGCTCAAGACATTCAGAGTGCCTTTTATACATGGATCTATCAGGGTAGCCTGCAATATTAGAAAAGCATGAAACTAATGTATCTAGTTTTGCATGTCACAACCACGATAGAGATAATTAAACCTTACCAACTGTAAAATTTACTTTAACAAGAATAACCGCATTGCATAAATTTGGGTTGTTGAGACTTGAGATGTTGTTTAGTTTGCATTCATGGAACAAATTGCAGAAAACTTGAATGGTATTGATGGTTGAAAAGTACTAGTGATAGCTATGGCCTAAGAAATATAGATCATATCGAGACATGTCTATCAGATTATGCCATCTGGCTTTCAAAAACAGTCATCATTTAGGATCAAGGAGAGAACCTCTGGTTGCTATTGGGAAGGCACTCAGTTAAGCTTTTAGTGTAAATGATTGATTAATGTATGATTATGGTATTATCATCATTTATTAATTATTATACCAACAGGTTCCAACTTCCAAGAAAACTTTGCCTGAATGTTTTGGTCATATGGAACGAGAACTGGAGATGCAGTATGGAAGACCCCGTCGACTCCCTTTATGGCTTGGTCAAAGCTTCCTTTGTCCATCAGATCAGCTTTGAAAATCTTTAGTCTCTCCTTGGCTCCACTCAGCTCCCAAAGGAAACCTACCTTTTCCACATCTCCTGGCAAGAAAGAAAAAAAGAAGAAACAGGTACAGTTAAGTTACAGACCTCAATTATTATTTTTTTATTGGTGCTTATCTGGGGTGTCATGTTTATAGGCCTTGGCAATTTTTTCTTTCTCCTACTTCGGTAGGTTAGTTACTTTCAAATTAATGGGGGTCTTGCAGTTGCGCTTCCTCCTTTCCAAACCCCTCATGATTTGAGAGTTGGAAACTACTATTTTCCAAGTTGTGCTCGATAGAATATGTCTCAGTCTAGAAGCACGGACACGACACGACACTCTCCAGGCACATGTTGGACATGCCTAAATACTTTTCCAACGCTTTAGTTATATTTCTTTTACTTAGACACATTGTTGATACTCTAGGACATGTTGGCAACACTCTTAGAACATGCTCTAAAGACACATTAAAATGGCTCTGACGTTTATATGAATATATAACATATCTTTATAATACAAATACACTTTACATTTGACGTGTACCTGGCATGTCTGTGTCCTAATTTCCGGAGAAATAACATGTCTGCGTATCCGTGTCGTGTCCGTATCCTGTATCCGTGTCCTTGCTTATTAGGTCATTGGTGTTGGTAAGAAAAGGGGAGAGAGTGTTTTTCTTGTGCAAACTGGCCATGAGCAGGTGACATTCATGGTTCCACAACTCCTTCAACACAGAACCCGAGATTTTGATTCGGATGTTCAACTTGAATCAAAATTAGCGATTTTTTGAACCAATCCCGGTATTGGTCCAATACATCAAACTCCACTTCTACGAATAGAAACTTATTGGAAATCTCGCCACGTTCTATCCAGTAGAAGATGAACATCCGCAAATAATGCAGAAAATACGGAAAATTCTTGAGGGAATTTTGCGTAGAATCGGGTTTCATGAGTTTCTCTTGGAAAACCGGATCAATTTCGGATTTCCTATTATTTAGAATGTTTTTGAAACGATCTAACATTTTTTTCAATTTTTCTAAATGATGATTCCAATTTTCGTTATTTTGGGAACAATCAGGGTGACTCTCATAGCACCTTAAACGAAGTCATTGGTACTGTTTTCTGATTGTTAGTATAGGCTTGTTGACTCAACAAAAAACAAATATGGCACTTGAGTCCCATTTACAGAGATTTAGAGAATTGTTGAGAAAGATTTTGGGTGTTGATGAAACAATGAAATGAATGAAACCAAGTGCATATTGGGCTGAAAAGTCGGCTCCATACAAGGAGGATTGATTTCCATGTGGATCCACAATATTATGGCAAGGGATAACTGGCCGTTTGGCCGGTTTCAGCCACCCTTGACAGCATTATCCAGAAAACAAAAAGAGTAGAGTTATTTGGAGAGCTACAATGTCCGTCTCTAATACCTGTGTTGGGTCGTCAGTTACCATAGTGTTTTATTCGTTGATTGGAAAGGTTGAAAACAACTGGAAAGGTGCGGTAGTTGGTCGTGTTTGAAGGTCGGTATCATGAATCAACAGTGTTGCTAGTATATCATATGAGTTTTTAGGAAATGTCCCATTAGAAGATTGGAGAAACGAGAGAGAAGCCAGCTTTATATTTCTGGTAATTGTTATCGAGTAGCAGTTTGATATTATTTGCAGTATACAAGTGGCAAGATGGAGATGATATTGATCAGAATAGGGAACTTGTCGCAGATCATATGAGCGGCATGATCTGTATGAATCTTTGGCAGGAGAAGTGAGAGTACCTGGATCTCGCACGGTTGTGCGGACAGTGTGACCCTTTTCCAACAGCGACTTCACTAGGTAAGCCGCTATGAACCCTGTTCCACCTGTTACACAATACTCTGGCATCTCTCTCTCTCTCTCTCTCTCTCTCTCTCATTTGGTTACTGGCAATTTATATTGGACCGACTGATGACTTGGGCTATAAAATCCATATCATGCTCCATGCATTTCACTTACTTCTTGTTTGGGTACATTGATAGGTGGGAAATGTGTGAGCACTGTTGTTTGGTGCGCATTAGGTGATGTCGATTGCTTTGGAATAATTGGAAAAAGAAATTTATCATGTGCTATGCATTTCAGTTTTTTCAGTTCTTTAATTTGGCACCTTAGAGTTAGCCAGGTAACAGGGTCGATGCTGGTCTAGCTTGGTTCAAACTCAGCATATCCTTGTTTTGTGCGTTTTTATTTTATTTCTATTTAGCTTGGTTTTCCATTGACAACTCTTTTCTTTTTGGTTTATATCCGAGAGTTCTGGTTAATCCAATTCCATTTGATGCTGCTCCTATCATTTTTTCCTTTCACCGGCCGTTGCTCACAACCTAGGCATAAATTATCCCTTTGGTTGAAGTGGTTGCAGTGAGTCCGAGAATGTTTTCCCCGGGTGTAGAGCAAGTTCATCTTAGTTCTGTTTGTCAGAACGCATGGAAGATGTTTAGATGGGCGGAGCATTGACTATCATGGTTTTTACCTTTTAGGTGATCACTTTTTCGCTAGCCTGTAGGAGAGCACCGATGGAGGCAATGTCATTTTTACATGTAGCAGTAATAAATAATGACTGTTTCCAGGAGATTGAATCAATAAATAGAGAAACAGAATGAGCAGTTTAGACCTCTCACTCGGCAACCTTGAGCTTAAGAAGGCCTTTCGGGGGTTATTAATAGCTCAATCTGAAAAGGCTTGTAGCAGCGAGGAAATTTTCGAATACTTCCTGATTTGATTTACCACTCTTGCAAGATGGTTGACCAATGAAATCCCGAGGGTTGACCACCAAGACGCAGCAGCAAAGTTGGAAGGCCGAGATTTTGGTTTCGTGACTACTGAGACATTTGGAGCTTTGTCTAAAACATTGAACTGTGGTCGATAAGCTCCTGGGCTGGTCCACCAGACAAGTAGCCAACACCTAAGTACTACAAACTCTTTCTATCTGTTTATACCCGTTTTTGGCACCGTGGATCGGGCTTGTCGTGATTGAGATTCTTTTAATTAATTTAGGCTGAAAGCTAAATAATTGATTGGGTAAATCTTGGGCCATGGGTTTTTCCCATTTGGGCCCAAGAAACACAGCCCACGTGAAGATTATAGCCCAAGGTCTTTTAGAAATGTAGCCCATGGTCAGGCCCGTGAAGAAAGGAGCAGATTTGGTCCATGAGGTGTAGCCCACGGATTAAGGGATTCGGTTGCTTGCTGGTGGTTATTTCTCTCCAAGTTTAAAGGCCATGAGTCAAATGCATGGAAAGAGGGAGATAGTGGAAGGTTGCTGCCACGTCATCCATGATCCCTTAACTGGTAGAGAAAACTGCCCATGATCACACACGCATGAAAAGTGGAGTAGTCATGGGACACATAGCAACTTGTGATGCAAAGCTGGGTTCAGATTCAAGCCTGAATCAGCATACTGTAGTGCTTATAAATACAAGTTCACAAGATGAAAAATGGGTCTAACACCAATCAAAACTCAACGCTTAAACAAAAGTCTTTCCAGCGAAGCACATTTTCCTACTTTTAGCAAAGTAGACTATCGAATACCTAGTATTCACTCCCATTCGAATTAACTTCTTCAAGTAGTTTGAAATTTACTTTTCTTGTACAAACTTTATTATCCCAGAGTAATAAAGTTCACGTTTTACGTTCCATTTTCTAGTATGACTAGGAAATTTTAAGTTCACAACCGTGTGGTAAATCACGAATCTCATTGTGATCTTTAACCTTTGGGTCACACACAATCGCTCAAACGTTAGAAGTCAAGATTCACGGGAATCTTCATCAAAAGTTAGGCGCTATAAGTCTTGACACACCCTCGCTCAACGCATTCACACCTGTTGCCAAAAACGAGAGTTTTCACTATCATAGGCAAAAAAATACAAACTCTCTTCAAGGGGCCAAGAGTAACAACACGAAGCCAGGAATTAGACAACTCACTCGCAAATGAGGGACTCATTTGGTTAATCTCATTTTAGTAACTTTCCATTGACAGCTTCGAAATGATATTTGATTGACGGTCTTCTTTCTTGATTACGCATCACTTCTAATTTATCCTGTCGTAAATGAAGCTTTCACGGTCTATTATTATCAACGGGCTGCTCTGAGATTGTTTCGTTACATAAACCACTCAACCTAGGACAAATTTTGTGACTTTCTTGTTGGCTCAACTCAAACTTGTTAGCTTGATAACGATATCTTCATTCCAAGACGTGATAAAAAGAGCTATTGCAATTTGTCGTGTCAAAAATCTTGTTACAACTTGTTTGTTCTGATTTGAAACATTTCGAGATTTAACACATTGGTGGTAGAGCAAAAGGTTGTCCAGCTCTTTCCTTGGATCGGCTAGGTGCAAAACAAATTACCGTTAGAGCTGTCAGGTCGAAAAATTAGACAGAGGGTAGTCCGATGCTTAAGTACTCGGCCTCTACTCAAGGAGGTACACAACTTTAAACGTCTTTGACATGGTGTACCTCTTTGGGGTTTAATTTCGACATGTACTGAATATTGTAGAATGACTTATTGTTCAAGCACCTCTTTTCTGGCTCGTGTTCTTCTAACAGCCTCGTGACCATCGCATCATGCAATTGTCTAACGTCTGCTAGCCTTTTCTCTGTCACATGGCCTAGTAGTGCCGCTATGGCATCCATGTGGCACCAAGCTCATTACAGACACTAAAATTTTACATGACTTAATCACCTTTCCATAATTTGAGATAAGTAAATAACTTTGATTAATTAAAGTCAAAAGTTGATAAAAAATTCAAATAAAGATTGGGTCCATCACATTCGAGGGTTTCATCAACTTTAGATAGATACGGTTACAAAAAAGAGAAAGATGGGCCAACTTATTTAGCCCAAAAGGATTAGTAAAAATTGGGCTACCACAATAATGATACTGGCCCTCAATTTAGCCTTAGATCAAATTATTACGAAAATCTTTCTCTTTTAATTAAAAGTCATTGTGGCTCAAAAGGGGAGTCAAATGTCTCATTGTGTAAGAAAATGATTGTTAAGATCTCTCCAATATTAGCACCCCTCTCCGAGTCTATAAATAGAGACTCATATGATGGAGGAGGACTTTTGGCTTGACATTTTCCAAGAGCTCTCAACCACCTTCAAGTATTCAAGCACTTTGCAACCCTTCGGCCATGAGAATTCTCAAGCACTCTCAAGCATTTGACATGGCTCTCTACTTGAAGTTCTTCTGTCGAGCCCGCGTAGAGAATCATCAAGCACTACACTTACGTGCTACAAACACAATCTAGGTGTTGAATCTTGTTGAGATTGCGCTTCTAATACATTTGTCTGTTCAAGATCAATGTTCAAGCTTTCACCCAAACTTCAATTCTTCAACATTCTCAATGCAAAGTTTTGGATAAATCATCCGTTTCAATCCTACAACAAGCTTTTACAGCCATTGGATGGCGACTTTATTCAAGACGAATCAAAGGATATTTTGTTCTTTTTCTATAAAAGAGCATATCATAGAAGATTGTACCCACTTAATTCTAACGAATAAGATATTATTTTTGTGTATCGGTTTCGTATCATGGACTCGAATTTATGTGTTACACTCACCGAATGGCCAATAGGGCAAGGTCTGTGAGATACTATTCGGCCCAATTACCGTGAAACGTCTCTTGCTCTCGCCCTGTCATGAGTTGGGCTTTGTGACTCAGGCCCAATTTGGTAATGGTAAGGGCCGTGGGCTTGCTCCTTTTTTTCGGCCCTCGGCTTCTTAATGTTTTTTTTTTTTTTTAAATTTTTTATGTTCACAGTTTTTCTTCTTCTTCTTTTTAGTTTGAAGGTGATGTGTTTGGTTATTCAATTTTAATTATGCCATTATTGACCTCTATATTGCTGATCTTAGCAATATCTTAAGGAAGCTGTTAATGTTAATGCCACGGACATTAATTACGCAGAATACTAAAATGGCTTAATTGTCCTCCCTCCCTAGTAATTAATGTTGTTTTGACTTCTACTCTATTTAGCTTTCCCAATCTACCCTGGAAGTCTTTTCTTCTACAAAAACAAGTTACCTCCTCCTATGCTACGAAGGCATTAAAAGAATTAAATAATATTGTCTCTGTTCTAAATTGCTGAATCCTTTTGCAAAGACATACAATTTTTCGATCCGAAGACTTTAATTTTTGTAGGGTGGCCGGCAATTTGGAACAGAGGGAGTAATTTAAGTTATCCACTTCAAGTCCACTACAAATCATCATCAACAAGACATAACCAGAACCTTTAGAAATCAAAATAAACATTCTCGTCCACAATTAAAAATGCATTCCATGAAGCATTAGACATAACCAAAAAAATGTACTCTGAAGTCTCAAAAACAAAATTAAAAAGTAAAGCAACAAAAAGAAAAAAAGTTGCAATGCCCCCTCTTCGGTTAGTCCTTGAAAATCTTTATTGACGAGAAAGATGCATGTCTTCTATCGCCTGCAGAGATTAAAAAAATTGTTATCGTATAAATCCTTTCAAAATTTGAAAAACTTAGTAGATCAAATAGCAAGGACTCCATATTATTTAAGCAAATTAAGATAAAAAAAAAATTTAAGCAAATAATGGACAATGAATTAATAAAACTTACCGTGCCATCACTCCGACCAAAAACAGTTGAGGTAGAAATTGTGTGTAGGTCAGTCACATCCATGGTAGTTCCATCGTCATTCGGATTAGCTATATGACTTGTAGTAAACTCAATATTTGTTCCTTTTTTTTTTGAACACGTTAGACTATTATGACCTACACCTTTACAAATGCTACATTTTCGTTTTGTTGCATACACGATCTCAAACTGTGAAGGGTTTCGTCTTGTTGAACCAGATTCCTTTCCTTTCTTTGATCCCGATGGATGCCCTTTATGAGAATGAACAATTGGCTCAAAAAGCAATGGAAGTGATGGATTTATAAGCTGAGAAATCCTCTCTCGAACATGTTCATTTTGAGTTGGAGGCCATGCTTCATATTTATCTTCCAACTCATGAATTAACCCCTTGAAATCATCCCCGCTAATTTCTCCACCATTAGAACAAGTATGGGATATTATATCAATACTCCATTGTGGGTGTATTGCATCAAGAGATAGTGCCTTACCTTTCCAATCAATCATCTTGTGTGCACAAGGTAGATCCATTGTGGCTGTGAAGTGCCCCGTGCAAATTGCACTGGTTGCATTGTCTCGTGTTCGACCATTTTATATTGTTTAAGTATCTCTCTCATAGCAAATACTGGCGCACGATTGATAATTTCTTTTAAAAAAAAGAAAAGAAATGTTGCATTTGTGAGGTACTCAAATCTTCTCACTTGAGAGTTGAGCCTTTATCTCTTTAAATTCATTCTCTATCGCAAGGCATATCTTGTTCTTCACTCGATGGAAATCACCAGTTGAAACTTGCAAATATTGCTTCAATTTTTTCATGAGCACCTTCTGCCCCGGAAGAAATGCGATTTCCAAATCCGACTTTGATTATGTGTGTGTATATATATATATATATTTTGTATGTATATGTCTAAATAAATTCCATTGTTTTCATATAAAAAGAATAATATACCAATTAATAAAACATTACTTTATGTCTTTGTTTTCTTTATTTCTATTTTTTTTTACCTCTCAACAATCATCAATGTCTTATTTTCTTGTCAAAACACTCTAAAAAGTATTGGGATTAAATGCAGAAGCACCCAAGAACCGAGATTCGAAACGCAACCACAATCGCAACCAATGGAAGTACGATGGAAAATAAAATAGAGAGACACACACAAGAATTATGTGGTTCGGCAAAAATACGTCTGCTCCATGGAGAGGATCCCGTTCTTTCACTATAAGAGAATTAGTATAAAAGAACACCCGAGTTTGAAAACCCAAATCCAACCCCTTATACACCCACTCTCACACCAAGTACAAGACTTAACTTTTACACTTTGCACACACATTGTTTTTACACTTCTCTCTGCCGAAAAAGAACTTCCCTCATCCCATTATATAAACATCTACTAACCCATGCATTAATACCATAATACATGTTCCCATGAGAAGATGGAAGAACACACGGCAAAAAACCAGCTAGCACTTCGGGAAAAACAGAAATTGTAAACCAACCCGGCCAACAAAAAGAACAAAATTAGTCTAATTATTATGGTGAATGGGGACCTGATTTTTTCTCAACCTCGGCACCTCCCCGATTTTTCCCGCTTCGACTTCGATCCGATATAGAATGGGGTGGGTTTAGAGGATGCTAAATCAGACTCCGATCCACCTCATTGTCATCCCTACACACAAAATTAAAGGTTGGTAGTTGTTGGAAAGACAACCTTTAGAGCAAGTTTACTAGCTTATGTAAACACCCAAAATTAGATATTTTATCTATGCAAAGTGAAAAACCCCTCAGGCAGCAGATTAGGTAAACCAAAAGGGAGAATACCTCCAACTATAGTACATAGGTATATTTAACTATCAACTGTTTATGAGCAAAACCATAAAATATTATTATCTCTCAAACTTTTTCCCTCTCTCCTGTCCTTTTCTTGAAAAAGAAAAAGGGAAAAAAAAGAAATAGTATTTTATTAGAGAATAAGTAAAATAGATAATATTGCTGTAGTATTAAAAGAAATGTGAGTATATAAAATAAAAATAGTGTACTGTTCACCAGCATTTATGACTATGTGCTAGTGTAGATGCTCTTATAGCATTCATTAAGGCCAATTCCCGATCAGATAAAATGACAATAGGATGACAAGCGGGGCCTAATATTTTCCTAAACATTTGCAAAGCCAACATAATCCTCTTCTCCCTCTTTTCCCAAGAATGCAAAGCATGAGTAAAATGAACGGTTAAAATTTGAAAATCCAATGCAAAAACGATTGTATAGCTCCTTGTCAAAGCAATGGAAGATGGGTGTGCAAAAAATAGATGGGTCAAATGACCATTTTCATCATACACAACATAAAAAGTACTCCGTAAAATCAACTAAACTAAAAGCTCTTCAAATAGCGTTTGGATCACAGTTCGTCCAGCCAAGTTGTCCTTTCACAGTTATGACGACTGTGACCTATTACAACTGCTGGCCTTGTTTGGCTCACTTTGAATTGAGGATTGTTTTGTACTAGTATTTGATCTCACCTCATCCCAATGCACATGGGCTCTGATAAAAAAGGGCAGAAATTTGTGAGGTCTTTGTTTCACCAAGAGAGAGAGAGAGAGAGAGAGAGCTGAATTTAATTTCCTTTCCAGCTTTAAATTTAAACTTAAAGCCTACCTTTTACCCAAATTATATCACCCTAACCTTTATACCTTCCACCCCACAAAACAAAATAAATGTCTTCAACTACTGAAATGAGAAATCTAGCTTTACTTGGTCGACCATTGGTATAGGCATATTCCTAGAGTAGAAAGAGAATTCTCCACGTTAGATTTAATTCAACTCTCTCTCTCTCTCTCTCTCTCTCTCTCTCTCTCTCTCTCTCTCTCCTTCTTATTATATGTAGGTTCCGTTCCAAACTTTTTCTTAAAAAATAAGTAGCTTATTTTACATTTTTAAATTCAAAAATAATATAAATGAAAAATAAATTTTCAATTTTTTTTGCATCGTTTAAAAGATTTCGATAGGATCTATCAAATAAAATTCATATTGCTAAAAAAATTATTTATGTAAACACATAATTTTTGAGTTTGAAATTGTCTTCCAAAAAAATAAGTACTGAGTTTCTAGAAAGGGGCCGTAGTTCAAGATCTTTTTACTGTTTTGCAGATATGGTTGTAGATTCAGGGAACTGTAGCATTTATTTCAAATTTGGTGCTTCGGAAGTGAAGTAGATAGTAGCATTTATTTTCTTTAGTTCGATTGTTGGTGTTCATTCCAGAAAAAGCACAAGACCTATAAATAATCCAACCACCACAATCAATTTGAATACGTCTGATCAGGTAATAGTCAACCCAGAAAAATACAGTAGAATAAAATCCGGAGAAAGGACAAGATGGGCATGCTGATTTTCGAATCGGAATTTTCCATGTATAAAATGAATTAAAGTAGCAGACTATTTTAGCCGAATCGAAGAATAGATCGATGAAGTTCTGAAATTTAGAGACTTTTTATAGGTCGTAGATATCGTAAATGGAAAATTTTAAAATCAGCCTAATGGACTGACAATAGTAAATATGTGAATGTATATTACAGAGTATAAAAAGTACATAAAAATACAAATTTTCTTGTGTTGTAGTGTGCTTATCGTCAGCTCAGTGGGCTAACAATAGACCGATCATAAATTGGCCAGGAAACTTGAATTGACAAACCATAATTAATGTAGAGTTGGCTGTATTTGGAGTTGGGATCTGTAGGATGAATTTAGAAATTTAGGAGGGACTCGGGGGAAGGGACAGCAGCGTGCTGTCTCGGCTGAGGGGGCTCCGCTCTGGTCTTGATCTGACGATTGAAAACGTTCACTTCATAGAGCTCGTCGAGTTGAACAAAAATGTTAAAAAAATCAGCTCAATCAGATATCATTAGGTGCCTAATCGAAACATTTTTGTCTTGAAAAGAATGGATCCAAAACCCTAGATCAAATGTACTAGAACCCATTATTGACAAGTTATATGTATTCCGATCAAACAGTTAAAGATATCCGATCAAACTGATTTTTTGCATACTTATTCAACTTGATGAACTCTACGAAGTGAACGTTTCCGATTGTCGGACTAAAACCGGAGCGGGACCCTCTCGGCCGGGACAGCACTCTGCTGTCCCTTCCCCCAAGTCCGGAAGGATATCGTATGACAATTTCTGCCTTGTTAGTTTTTTTTTTTCCTTAAAAGAATAATTCCACTGACATCTTCTATCAATCCAACATTCCAACTGATAGAATTTCGTACAGTTGTTGGGAACATTATGCGGGAAATGGATTTGCCGGAAAAGTGAAGTGAGTTGAAGTAAAAGAAAAGAAAAATTGAGTCATAAGGACGGTAAAATAAATTTCATTTAGGGAAAGGAAGCCAGCAAAATAGTTTTCAATAGAGGTTCTTCAATTTTTTGAGTTTTTTAGCCTTAAGACCAAAACATGTTTAGTCACCTTCATAGGGTTTAGGGTCGACTTTCCTATCATAGGGTTTTTGTGATTTAGACACTTTCATATATAGGGTACCATAGAATTTTAGGCACTTTCATAGAGTATTTTAAGATTTTAGGCACTTTTATAAGCACATTTGTCTTTATGTTTGATTGCAAAAAGTACTTGTCCTTGAGCTAAAAAAAATAGTGTGTGTGAAGCTTACATTTATGTGAGAGATTATGTTTAGATTGTTATGTGAGTAGCATTTTTGTTATCCATGTGAGCTGGACAAAATTTATTATATATTATGAGTTTAAAAAAATAAGCCCATTCAGTAATAGATAAAAAGAGCCCATTATGAATAAATTCAAAGGGCCCATAATTATATGTAATGGCTTGTATATTCGTAATTTCGTATGCTCACAAGCTTAAAATCATGTAACTAATAATAAGCACATTAGTTGCATGACCTAATGAATTGAATCAGAGAAGAGAAGAGACTGCAAAAGAACGAGACAATTGACAAAAGTGTGCAAGAGCAAATCAACAGAGAGAAGGAACACGTACCGGAAAGGGATTTTCAAAGTTGAAATTCATCAAAAACTTATTTTCACTCGGCCATTTTACAAGAAGGGCCCTTACGGGAACTGTTGACTATGTTAGCTATGTTATCCATCAAAAAGAAGATTGCGGGAAACATTGATTATGCAAACGTAATTACTACTTTTGTCGTTAAAAATGCAAAAAGAGCAGTGATATGTGTAATATCTCCAATTCCAACCCCCGGCCATAAATCCCCGCAATAAACTGAGAGCCTGTGTGTTTGAATTGTTACCTTACATGGTAGGTAGACATGCATGAATACCTGAAAAGATCAAGGGGTACTAGATATGAAAATTTATTGCAATTCAACACAAACCAACCAACCTTCATACTTCCTCCGTTCCTAAATAAGTGTCTGGCACGCAAAATTATGCCTTACAAAACCTGAATGTTTTTCATTCAAAATTTCAATTTTTTTTCACAATCTAATAGAACTCATTGCTATCTATTGATTTGTGAAAAAAACTTGATTTTTTTAACGAAACAAAGACATCTTTTTAAAGATCTAAATTTGTGCGTCGGACACTTATTTAAAGACAAAGGAAGTATCATTTTCCTGCCTTGTTTGGCTAAACAAAGTCTATTAAAAAGAATCAAAAGACCCAACCTATCAGGTAAATAACGAAATTCGGACCGCTACACTCCATTCCCCGCAACACAATAATGTCGATTTCTAGAATCTGCCCCCTCCTCAATGGAGGTAGAAACTCAAGAGAGCGCAATTGTATAGTTTTTGTTTGTTGCTTTCATGTTTTCCATCAGCTTCTATGGCTATCCGCAGAGCTGCCCTCCGCCGCCTCCGCCCTCGCTGCCAAGAACCGTAGACTCGATCTTCCGTGGCAATCGCTGGTAGTAGCTGTGTGTACAAAAGCAACAAACAAAAGCTTTGCAATTGCGCTCTCCTGAGTTTCTACCTCTGTTGAGGAGGGGTAGATTCAGGAGACCGATAGTATTGCGTTGCGAGCAATGAAGGGTAGCTTAGGTCTTTTCAAATATTTATTCTTTAATCTCATTCTATAAGTAAATAAATGCATAACCATACAAATATCTTTAGCAAAAAACACCAGAAATCGAAAAACGAAAAATCTCCCAACTTGCCCCACCACCACAACAAACATTCCTAATTTCCCCCCACTAAAACATAAAACTACACTTGACTACACAACCAGGGCCCATACCAAAAGAAATATCCCAACTTCAAAACAACGGTTATCTGTAACGTTTCTTTCACATGAGGTGAGATCTACACATATGTGTGGCCCACTGAGAGAGAGAGAGCGCGTTACAAGTAACCATTGTCCGTTGCATTCAATTTTTTTTCCCATCAACTTCCCTCACAACTTGACCACATCCGGAATATGAACCGGGTACCTATCAATGCAATCAAACCACGGGCCATCCACTGGCTTCTTGATCGTCCTGTTACACTTCCAAACAGCGCTGTTACACTTAAACCCACTCCCAAACGCTATTTGCCAAACCCTATCACCCTTTCTCATCCTCCCTTTGGCCTCGATGTATCCCATCTCGTACCAGAGAGAGGACGACGAAGTGTTGCCGAACCGGTGGAGGGTCATCCGGGAGGCCTCGACGTGCTCGGCGGAGAGCTGGAGGTTCTTCTGGAGCTCGTCGATGACGGCACGGCCACCGGCGTGGATGCAGAAGTGCTCGAACGCTTGTTTGAAGTCAGGGACGTATGCTTTCCATTTTTTCTTGAAGATTTTGCGGCCGAGGAGGGAGAAGAGGAATAGGAGTTGCTCTGATGCGGGGAGGACCAGAGGGCCGATGGTGGTGATGTTGGACTTTAATGCCTCACCTTCAATGACCAAGCCATGAAAATTTATTTAGAGATGGAGCCAAAGCGAGGACATACACATTTTTGACATAAAGCACACATTCACAGATTATGTGTCTACATTTGCCATAATTAGTTTGTATCTATAATGGCCTATATAAAGGGCTTGTAGCTAGTATTTTGCTAGCACTATCACAAGCCGATAATTGGTGGACTGCACGGTGCACAGCCGACAAGCCAGATTCATGAATTGTTATGTTATGTCTAACCTTTTACAATCCAAACAGTAGGCCCAATGGTTATATAGCGGTATATGTAAATACTAATACACACTCAATTCTATTGTTTAGATGGAGTTGGTATTCTTATAGTTGGTCAGCAGGTAATGGGTGCTTTCATTTGGTGAATGTGCATAGCCTACCCTCATTCCCCTTTTTCTTGGGATGAATAGATTAGGATTTTAATTCCAAAAACAAACTTTACTGGCATAAATTGATTCTGAAATAACACTTGACGGCTCGGATCTTGTCTAGCAATGAACGACCGAGTCGTTCATGGCGATTGGAGCCATCAGATGCGCGATCTGACTGATCAGCATGGCGATGTGCACCACCAAGTGCACAACATGATCCCCCAATTCGTCATCCCATCTAATATTGGAGAAGTTTTCCTAAGAGGGAAAGGATGAAGAAATTTTTAAGAGAAGAGATAAACCTAGAAGACAATATTTCATTCACTTCAGAAAATACTGCTCATAAACTAGCTAGGGAATATTACAAGAATAATTCATACCTGCAATCACCATGAGATCAATGGACAACGATATCCCCACGTGCCCCTCCGGGTCTTCTTCCTGATGAACACAATTGTACGCCTTGTCCTCCGATCCCTTGTGGGTTCGAACCACATGAACCAACCGGTACTTGGCCCGCCGGCTGTCCGACCACCGGTTCGACAGCAGAATGGCGGCCCCGCCCATTCTGAACAGGCAGTTGGGAAGAAGCATCGATCTCTGGTTCCCCGTGTAGCAGTTCGGGGTCAGGATCTCCGTGCTGACGATCACGGCGTTGGAGTTGGGGTGGACCTGAAGCAAATCGCGCGCTAAATCGAGGGAGATGAGGCCGGCGCTGCAGCCCATGCCCGAGAGGTTGAAGCTCTTGATGTTGCTTCGTAATTTGTATTTGTTGACGACCATGGCGGAGAGGGATGGAGTTGGGGAGAAGAGGCTGCAGTTGACAATGAGTATGTCGATGTCTTTGGGCTTCAGTGATGTTTTCTTTAGGAGTGTGTCCATGGCTGAGAATATAACCTGTTCATGCATTTGGAGATTTAGATCATGATCGACATACAATTAAGATTGCATGTATACAAAGTAAACCATGTAAGTTCAGCAAAGGGTAGAGGGTTTGTTTGGTTGTTAAATTTAGAAATTCGGAATTTGTCGAGATGCGTGCAAGCTAATAAAAAATAATGTGTCAAAATTTCTTTCTATTCACTATAATGCAAGGGTGAATTAAATTGTGGTAAAGAATAAACCTAAAAGGATATTCCAAGTAAGGAACAGTATCGTATTAGCGAAAATTATTCAATACTCCCGGAGCATATGAACAATATATTTTCTCATCTCACATAACATGAGGGGTCCATACGGAGGACACATGTGGGAATAATTACTCCTATATTAGTAGAGGAATGTAAAGTACCCATCTCCTTTTCAGATTACCTAAAAAAAAAAAGGGGAGTAGAGGGATGAATTGAGTGGTCCACTATTCTGGTTTGTTGGAAATTGTCACACATTAGACGACCTTCCACCCATTGTAAATTAATTTTGAGTTAAATGCTTTAACATTGTTCGATTCGATCCGGGCTCGTGTATAAAATTGTGACCAACATTTAAGTAAGCTTATGGGGTACGAATAGTACTTTATTCTGTACTTAGACAAAAAAAAAAAACTCTTTTTTCAAAAATATCACTGTCACACCTTTATCTAATACTAAAACCCTAAGAAAAATAAGTTTGTCGAACCATTTTCTATGATGAAAAACGAAGTTTGTTTGAATCATTTTCTATGTAATAGTACGATGCGTGGGGCTATATTACCATGACTCTTGAAAGTTTCAATTATTTTTCTCTGCAACGTGGTAGTAGTAGACTAGCCATTGAACCTATCCAAAAATAGTGAAACTATATATACTTTCCAAATCCAAAAGATTTACCATCTGAGCTTCTTCTCTAGCCGCGGCCATACTCGGCTCCGGCGGTAAATAATGTATCGCCGGCGGGAGACACGTTTCCTCCCCAAGCCCCGAGCGCTCGATAATCTTCATTTGGAAGCTAACAGCTTTGGGCTGTGAGCTGAGAATGATCCGTCCGTGCTCCATGGCCTTGGCGAAGGGGACGCGGAGCGAGCAGGGGGGCTTGAAGCACGCGTAGTCGACGAGGTATATAGTACGCGGCCGCGACATGAGGTAGAAAGTGGCAATGTAGACAACGAGGAAAGAGGAGCACATGATGTGGATGAAGTCGAAGTTGAGCGATTTGTAGAGGTTTAGGAGCTCAGCTGGGCCGCGTTGAAGGGCTTGAATGAGGATGGAGATGGTGATGGGGATTAGCAGGAAGGTGAGGATGTTGTTGACGAGGTACTGGTAGCCTAGTTTGACGTACTTGAGGTTGACGGATTTGTTGAACTCCGGTAAGGGTGGAGGAGGAGGCATGGTGGATGAGAGAGAGAGAGAGAGAGAGAGAGAGAGAGAGAGAGAGATGAGGTTTTGGGGTTGTGGGTTGTGTCTCAAGGGTTCGGAGGGTGATTATTTAAAGGCGGAGATGCATTGTTACCATTAATTCACTGTTGATAAACAAGTGTTAGGAGTAACTTAATAAAGTCAAATGTCTTTCCCTATTTAATTTTTCTTTAGTTAGAAGGATTTATATTAGTAAAACTAGTTTCACAACCTAAGTGTATCCAAGTGACGGACCATAGCGTGACAAGTGATGTGTACAAAGCCCGGGGTTGAATTCACCGTCGTGCTAGTTGACCAGGGATCACTAGCGATTCCAATTTCATACAGGCGAGTTGCAGTCTGCAATCCTAATCGAGGACGGGTTTTTGAAACTAGCTAACCCTCGTGGGATCGCGACCATTTTTCCGGCCATTATAGCACGTGTGTCACCCAGGGCATAAGGAGCATGATGACTTGATGTCATTCTCACCTCCCTCCGTTTTATCACCGACAATCAATTCTGTGTTCTGAACTTAACGATGACAACTAAACAAAGAGGGTTGCTCATGCAACTTTTGGACCGACCGGCAGTCTGTTTTGTCACTAGATAAGAGATATATAACCTAGTTATACATGATTGAATACGAAAATGGATCTAATTAACTCAAAGTCTAATTATGGATTGTTCAAAAATGGATTTGGTTTAACCACAGCGAAAGTACTGGTGGGGGAGTACTATAGTCTCCCGAGTGGAAGAGATACAGTCAGCGTAATGAATGGGGGCAGATGAGAAGATTAAATGTGTGTGTCCAAAACAAGTTTCCCAACTTTCCCCTACCCCCTCCTCTTAATTCAACAAAAAATTTAATGTAGGGTCGGCTATTATTACAGGCCTAGCTATGCATAATGCATATAGCATTTTTCCAGTCTATCAAAAACAAAAAAAAGAAGCATTTTTCCATGTAAAGGTGTATGCCAAGTCCAGGAAATTTGACCTGGAAAACTAAAATGGTGATCTGCTGTGTGCATGTACATGTGTACATGCAAGTGTACTTTTTTTCACGTGGTGGATCAGCTTATCTGTAACGGTGCAGAATCTTCGACCCCGACCCTGTCCGGTCGATGAGTACCGGGTGGGGGCGTAACTACGAAGGGAGAGTGGGCCGGGCAGAACAACGAAGGGGGAGTGTGGCACGTTTCACCCCATTTTTAAAATACGTGTACAAACAAAACAAAACAAAACAAAAAATCGCATTGGAAACTTTAAAGACAAAGTACCAACCAAAAAACCTTTCCCTTTCCCTTTACCGTCTACGTACCCCATGCACATGGTGCGATTTGCAGTGCATTGATTTGGGGTTAATGTCATGAGGATTTATATGGATTTTTGGAAGAACTCTAGGACCACGAGAAACTTTTATTTATATTGGAGATACTAAGGGTATTAGTATCCTCTTCGGTCCGTTTTGTATTTTTTAGCCATTTTTCAATCACATTTGGATGATTAGTTTTGTTCATTTTGTAGAGTTTAGCAAGAACCTTTATCATACCAAAAATTGTGTTCATCAAACTTTAATAGATACATGATCGGCACACATGAACATTGAAAAAAATCAAAACTGGGTCCAAAAACACATTGAATCATAACCCAGTTTTGATTTTTTTATTTATTTATGATTTTCATGTGTGCCGATCATATATCAAATAAAGTCCGATGAAAACGATTTTTGACATGCTTAAGGTTCTCGCCGAACTCTACAAAATAAATGGAGCCGATCATCAAAATGTGATCGAAAAATGGCCAGAAAATGAGAAATGGACCAGAGGGTATACCAACTCCCTTGGTATCCCCGGTATGAGTTGACTTTTGTTTACCCTCCACTTAAGAGTGTGAACATTACCCTGTTTCTTATTGGTCGAAATGATGTGGATTCCACTATAAAGTGATGTTATGCTTATCATGCAATACAATTTTTGATAAACATGACATCATTTTATTATGGGATATGATCCATGTCATTTCAACGAATAAGAGAGAGTAATATTCACCATCTTTTAAAAAGGGTGAACAAAATTGCACTCTCTCCGATATACATAAAAGTTTCTCCTAGGACCACTAGGGAGCAGCTTACTCCAAATTCTCCTGTTAAGATCATGTGTCGTTAACTTGCCTAGCTATTAAAGAATACCTACTTCAATACAAATTAATAGATGACATATATCTTAAACAATTGCATATAGGTTCAAGGGTGGACCCAGAACTTTATGGCACTGGGGTCAAGTCTAATGTCAAAACTACTATGGACACCAATGGTGCACATACTGGCACACGAGTGTCACTCCGGTTCTTGCATGGATAATCTAAGTCCAATATGAATGAAAAATTGGAAGATTGATCGAGCACCTACGTATATCCAACTAACTTGAGTTTTCAATAGCCCATTCGATTTGTTTTTTAAAATTATGGAGTAGCTTGGATTTTTCATGCGGGGCCCGGAGTAGGACATTCATGCTGTCATGTGCACCGTCGGTGTTTTTAGGATTTTTGGTCATATGTAGAAATATGTTTCATGAGCTCTAATGACATGATAAATAATTTTGTTTACTTATATTTTAAAATACTTGCAATACAACTTCTATGTTTATTTTCGAAATTTGTTGAGGGTCTCATTTGAAAAATTCACTCCGGATTAATTCAAGTTTCAATTTTGACTTCAATTTTGCCCTGATTAATTCAGGTTTTGAGCTTCTAAATTAGAGCTCATGAATCATATTTTATTTAATGATGAACATAGTGGTGTTTTTTTATTTTTTATTTTGTTTTTAAAGTTATAGGTGTTGCTTTGCTTTTTGCTACAACTAGAGAAAAAAGAAGGGTGTACTGCCTGGGTATCAGGGTATGTACTCGTGACAGACTCCAAAGTCCAATTAGATCACATGTTGAGAGAGAGAGAGAGAGAAAGAGAGAGAGGGTCAAACAGACTTTTGTGAGGGCAATAATTGTAATATTTTTGAGGTACTTGGGCAAGGTATAACCTCTCTTGGGACAAATTTACAAAAATAACCCAAAAGTGTATAGCTATCTTGTGGTAATTTCAAACTCAGTGGGGTCACCTGACCCCACTTGCCACCACCTGCATCCGCCCTTCTATAGGTTCATGGCTTACTTTCTTTTCTTTCTTTCTTTTTTTCTTGTTTATATAACCAGATGTTTGGTTAGGCTTACGCAAATCTCGACTAATATCGGAGTCCTGAAGTTAACAATTAGACAACAAAATCCTCTAGTGGCCCAAAGGTTTGAATGTTTGGCCTCCGTGCCCGCAACTTACGTTCATGAGGGAAATTAATGAAAACTAGAAGTGGTAGGTTTTTTGGAGGGTTTCTAACCTAAACCAATTGACAACAGGTGGAGTAGCCTCTAAATTTTATAGTATTAACCAAGCCTGGGTGGAGTGTTAGTCTAAACTTTCCCTCACGTGTAGCTCAGATCCATGTGGAGGTACGAATCGAGGAGACTAAGAGATTTGCTCAGGCTCCAGAGACTCAACCACGACTCAAGACCTGACTCTGATACTATGTTAGATTTCTTAGAGTCAAAGTAATGTCAAAAAAGAAATCTTTTGTAGAATTTTAGTACAAAATACCAAATGTATTATAATCTTCTGAAAGTTTTTAAAATTTAAACTAGAACCCTGTTCATTTCAGCCAATTTTTCTATTAAAGACCTGATTCACCCCATTTTCAACGAATCTTGTTGAAAAAATCGATAATGCTATATAAATCGACAAATCTTATGAATTTGCCTTACTAATCCTTTTGGCATTTGAGGCCCTGTGACATTAATTATCTTTACCAGGTCCTGTTTCACTTGGTCATTCTTACATTTCATATCTGTTACTGTTGGTCCATACATTTTGATAAGATTTGTTCGTTTGCAGCATGTTTGAAAACTCTACGTATCAGCAGAGATGGAATTAAATGTGAGCATATGGGGGCCAAGGCCCCCCTGTAGTTTTGAGTTTTTATTTTTAGTTTATTTAAATTTTAATATTAATACTTCACATGGTGCAAGGGTACCGGTGGAGAGAAGCTGTTTATAGGTGGCAATTCAATCCAATGGTCATGTAAGAGTTAATAGGCAAGGGTATGAGAAAGTCTATGGTGGTTTTGGATTTGGTGACCAAAATGAAGCTAGTAGAAGTATCTTGAATTTTGAAGTGGCTTTTGATCGATCTTATAGCTGTGGACAC
Organism: Rhododendron kiyosumense; assembly: GCA_019656275.1. Lineage (NCBI taxonomy): Eukaryota > Viridiplantae > Streptophyta > Magnoliopsida > Ericales > Ericaceae > Rhododendron > Rhododendron kiyosumense. Next base: position 1,174,773 of record BPLS01000137.1, read on the forward strand.
TTTTTCCAAGAAGAAAGAGGAACACCTAATTAATTATCTTTAAAAACGGGTTCAATAGAAGTCAGATAGATTACTTTTTTGTTAGAGGCATTGAACATTTGTTATGCAAAGATTCTAAGATTATCTCCGGAGAATGTCTAGTGTCAAAACATAGACTTACATTGCTAGATATTTGCCTGAAAGGGCAACATAGACCAACGAAGGAGACTAGATGCCCACAAACTAGATGGTGACATTTTTCTTCTTCTTTGTATTTCGCCCCCCATGTTTACGAAATCCTAGTTCCGTCCCTGCGTATCAGAAATCTGGTTGTGTGCCCCGTAACGGGAATCGATTGATTATCATTAATTGCTCTTGTAGCAACTTCACATGATATTTCAGACCTTTTCCGTCACATATTTGTGCGGGAAACAATAGCTATATACGTTGTTTTACTATTTTATCTGACTCGAAAAACATGTTTGTACTGAACACTTCTGTCCATCTAGTTGTTAATTCCGTTGCTATCCACCGGACATTAAAGGGGGCGTCAAAGAAGGTAAGCATCTACCCCATGGCAGCTCACATTTCGTACGATAGTGGCTGAGGAACTTAAATGCATCCGTTTTATCTCTTTCTGGATTAATTTCAAAACCGAAGACACAAATACACAATACACATACAAAAGTCTTGGATCGCATATATCAACAGTCACTGCAACATTTTCTGTGTCTGATCCCTAAGTTTGCTGCATTTATATGCCTACATTAGAGTCTTATAGTTTTGGACGGAACGCGTGTACTCTGAATCGAACTGTCTAACTAGGGCTGCATTGTCTTGTGGAGGCAGAACTTTCCCAAGTCACTTGTGGTTCAGTTCAATCCATTTCGGAACTTATCCCGTGAAAGGTACTAACATTTTTCAACTGTGCCTCGCAGTTGTAGCATCCATTTTGCTTCTGTTTCCATCGAAATCCTTTCATTCAAGTTCAATAGAAACATTAAGCGACACATAAATTGTTTCTTCTTAATTGACCGTCCTTCGCTTTTAAGTCTAAAAGCTCCCCAAAATTATAAACTCAGAATGGAAATCCATACATTCGAAAAGACACTTGAGCTCGAGTCGCCAAATGTGGAATTTAGAGTGGTGGTGTATCTTGGTTATGGTTGGTTTCCATAATTCGATTGAACTCTATTTCTATTTTCACGTACACAAAAGTGCAGCATAAAAAAACATATGCTTCCCAACAAAGTCCAGCCTCCTTTTCCAGCAGTGTCAAGTAGTTCACTGGACCGCACCACCACTGTAGAATTTACTCATCTCAGGTGCTACTAAATTGAATCAGAAGTAAAAGAACAATTATGTTCCGCGAGGAAGTGAAAGCTGTCTTGTTCAGGTAAAGCTTTGCTTGGACATGGGTCTCGTCTCTTGCATTGCGGATGCTTTACCTAATTGCATTGCAGCTGTTTGCATGGTTTCCTCATGATGAAATTTTCGGCAGGTCCAACTCTCGCCCACACTTGGTCGAGATTTCTATTTGTTTTGATAGGCTTGGAGCTGTTTACTTGAGGGTTTATTGATACTTTTAGCTTTTTGGTTGTCTTCTGCATTTTTTCCGACGTTAGGAGAGGCTACATCCATCTCATACGTATCGTATCCTTTAGTACACAAACACGCTTTTGAGATAACCAATCATGATACAAAATCCAATAATGATACACTGAAGCATAACAAGTACAAGAGATAAAAAGAAACGCAAGGCCCTACAACACTGAAACACCACTTTCCACTACAAAAGATACCTCCAATAGAAGGCTTGCCAAGAAAACACAAGGCCCTACAATATTGAAACATGCCAACTCATTTCATGCAAGCTTGAATAACGATATTTAATCATCCCTCCAAATCAAACACCAATGGTAATTTCCATTTCTAAAAACTGAAAGGTCACAGCAACTACACAGTTTTAACCGTAACAAATACGGATACTATCCTGCATTACAGAGCCATTCTCAAAAGGTAGAAATTGTTATTGGCTGAAAAGCACAATCTGAACTAACAAAACAAAAACCATAAGCAATCTTTGAGGCCATGATGAGGTTCTCTACAGCACTTGGCAAGGAGCAGAAATTCGAACATACAAACATAGTCACCACAGCATCTATCAACGTCGGGCAGGACCATGCTTATCATAGGGGCCCCATGCTCCACCACCATACATATCACCATAGGCACCGCCAGCATATCTCATTTCAGGGCTTCCATTTGACATTCCATAACCCCCTGCACCTAAACCAAATGTCAGTCTACGTTAGGCTAACTTTAACTGAAGTTAAGGTTTTACAATCTCCATCCTATAAAGGCTCCTGTAAAAGCGAGAAAAGAAGAAGGAAGGTTTTTTTTACCAAGTCCACGAGATCTTCTATCTACACTCAGGTGCTCCGTTCGTAGCTTCTCTATTTCACGAGCCATAGAGACAAGGTTTTTCTCCATTGCTTGCTTCTGCACCACCTGTTCCTCATTTGATTTCTTCTCATATTCAAAAGCCCTCCTAAAAAAATTGTGCAGAATTGAACAAATCAATGAACTCAGTATACCAGAGGCAATAAGAGTCCAGAGGGGATGCTGCCCCCCTTGGATTTTTCAAAAATTCAACTTTGACCTAAAGACTAGAAATTCGTGGAATTTATCTTATCTCAAATTACGTACATGCCCCACTAACATCATTTCTAGCACTAAATATAAATGAACTATCATGCAAACATTAGAAAACATAAAAACTCGTCAGCGCCTAGGAGAAATCTACACGAGAAACCGTACTATAAATTCTTTAGTTTTGTTCTTACTTCAGTGCAATTTGATTATCTTTTCATTGTTTATTATGAAACGAAGTTTAATCTTAAGTTGTGTAAACCAGTAACCCCCACTGCTCTAACTTCCTGGCTCCGCCACACTGCTACCCACCTATTAAATATACAAGGTACGATTATATACAACAATAATACTAGTTATTTGGATAACCTCGGCTCCGCTTAAAGTGAGTTTCTTTGCTTGGTGTGCGGCTCAAGGCAAGCTTCTTACTATCAACAACTTGATTCAGAGATGGAGAATCATAGTAAACTGGTGTTGTATACTTGTATGTGCAAAAGGGATGCAAAGACGGTCGATCACTTCCTCCTTCATTGCCCGGTGGCTTGGGAGCTTTGGACTTCGGTTTTCTCTTGGTTTGGGATACAATGGGTTGTATCAGGAAGTGTCATGGAAATCTTAATTGCTTGGAAATGTGCTAAAGTGGGAAAAAGAAGAAAGCGTGATTGGCCTATGATCTCTCTTTGTTTGATGTGGGTGATTTGGCGAGAAAGGAATTCGAGATGCTTTGAAGGGGTTGAAAAGCCTTTATTTAAAATCAAAACTTTTTTGTTAAATAGCTTGTATAGTTGGGACAAGAATGATTGTTACCATCTCTTGACCAATTTTTAGATTGGTTTGAGCTTTTACAGTCGCATAGGGGTGCAAGTGTATAGGGCATTTTTTTCTTGTGGCCTTTTATTGTATACGGGCGGCATTCCTTTAATGCCTTTTTGGTAATATAATTGTTTTCTTATCAAAAGAAAAAAAAAACATGGCAAATAATCAAACCTAGCTTCCATTAGTTCCTTGTGTAGCCTATCAACATCGGCCTTGAGAGAATCTACTTGCTTATGCTCAGCTTTCGCTCGATTAATGTCCTTTGTAAGCGTTTGAACTTGAGCAGACAAATCGTGCCGCAAAGCATTTAAATTCTGTGCCTCAGCCCTTAACTGCATAACCTCCATCCTAAGAGGTTCAACATCACGGAGCTCAGCTTCTAGCTTGAGTCCTCTATCAATCAACTCCCGAACCTGCGCCTCTCTGTCAGCGCGAAGTTTGGGTATGACCTGATCCAATCTGCGAAATTCATCTTTTGCTGCCACCACTTCTCTCTGCAGAATCACATTTTCATCCATCACGTGTCGATTCTCGGAAAGAATCTTCTGCATATCTCTGCGCTGGATTTCAAGTTCCTCTTCTAGAGCTGCAGGGTGAATGGGAAAGGGTCCTGGACCCCGGTGCAAGGCAGGCCGGGGCACCTCACGAAAACTATGGAATTCCTCACGATGGCGAGGTAAACGCTGCCTCCCTGCCATATCAAGATCCGGTGGAGATATATATTGGAGCTGCCTGTGGGCGAAATTATAATTAAAGAGGATTGGACTACAGGACTAGTCACTTCAGACATAAAAATAAAAAATTCGCACTGAAATATATTAAGAATCACTAGTACAAATTCAAGCCCCTCTTCTTAATGCCCGACAAATTTGCAAAATTCTTGGATTTGTAACTGATAAGGTCTATTAAGTAACTCAAACTATAAAGTTGTGGAAACACATAATATCGTCCAAATAACCTAAAAAAACGGAAGCCACATCAGCAGTCCATTCAGTCCTCGAAAATTGCTAACAAATCTGCGCCCTTCATAGAAATTATTATACATTTGCCCTTCATAGAAAATTATCACATTCCCAAATAGGTACACCAACTCTAATGGAACTCAAAGCTACAAACCACAAGGTCCAAATTCAATTGTGAAACTCACTACTTGTCATTCACAAATTTTTCGACCAAATATTCTAAATAATACCAGTGCAGACAAATTAGTCGTGTTTGGAGTCTTGAACAAATGTTAGACAAAATTAACCAGTACAAGATCCAAATTACATGACTTGATCTGCATGGTAAGCTATTTTGCAGTCCACCTACCAACTCAAACCTATTTATATAAGAGAAAACAGCAAAATGAAAGAGTACAAGAAGCAAGTTATGCTCATTCCTCCAATATGATGAGCTAACCAAGTTGGTCTGAAAAAGAACCAAAGTCCAGGTCTAAAACATTGTCCTGATCCTAAACATGCATGTTGTCTCTCCGCATAAATCCATTTCCTGACATTAACATTTAGCATTTGTTTTATCCATGCTTCTGTCCTACAAACTCAATCTAGAATCTAGTCTCTTATGTTATTCTCACTTTCACTATTCCCTGACAGGCGTCCTGCTTCTCTAATCCCATAGCGGATTATACAAAACCCATAATTGGACTTGGGAGTCTTGAATAATGCGAATCAGCCTTTTCATTCTACCTTATAAGTTGTCTTCCCTAGTACAGATTGTGTTACCGTATTAAGTTCAGAACTCCGCAGATTCAGGGTCTGCAAGCCGAAAGATTACAGGACTTGTAGGGTGGACTACTAGGTTTCACAGGAAGTCTTGGGCATTGTCCCTCACGGAAAGTACTAGGTTTCACAGGACCACATGCTATTTGCAGCACAGAATATCCCTTATTGCAGAAATAAAAGACCAAGAACAACCATCTCAAGCTTCCTATTGAATCTTTAATGAGAGTGACGGAAGTGTGCTAAAAAGAAGGGGCAGTTCAGTCAACCATATAGAGGCCAAAAGATATCTTAAAGAAAATTAGCATCCAAGCTAAATTCAAGAACATCCGTTACACCCCTATGGGGTAAGGGCTACAAAAGCTGAACGGAGCCCAAACACCATAAAGCTCAACTTAGCTCATATCTCACCTTGGAAAAATATCTTCTAACGTGAGCACTCCAAATGCATTTAATTTGGTCTACAATTGCTTATTCCACGAGCTTATAAATACCAGCAGTAAGTTTCCAAAAGCTATGATATATCAAATCTCATGGTTTACCACATGGACAATTTACTAAAACGGAAACAAATAAGCCAGCCTAAGGGTCAATGGTGGAACAACAGGCACTCTAGTCCTCTCTTGAATTCTTAAAAGACGGCAAGTTATCATAAAAACACTAATGATTAACTTATGCACCACAATTTTTTGGTTTGTCCTTATTCAAAATTTTTTTATTTTTTAAGTTTGTTAGTTTTATGCCAAACTTTTATGTGATATGGGTGAGTAAGGATGAGAGGAACCGAAAAAGTAAAAAATTATGACTTTTACACAAGTATTTTGAGAAATATCCAATAAAAGGTCCAAAAACAGACTTTTCGAGCTTTTATTTGGATATTTCCCAAAATACTTGTGTAAACGTCATAATTTTTTACTTTTCCGGTTTCTCTCATCCTTGCTCCCCCATATATCACACAAGAGTTTGCCATAAAACTTACAAACGCAAAAAAAAAAAAAAAAATGAATAAAGACAACCAAAAAATTATTCTGCATAAGTTAATCACTAGCGTAAACACCCCTGAGAACCTTCGATTAAAAACAACTTCAAATTCAGTTTTATCTCTTCTTTTTCCCAAATAAGGACCCTGGTGCACACCCTTCTGCTACTCCCAGTTTGTAAACTGGCTCTCCCAACTTCATTCACTTAAATCTTGGACACGAGAGGAAAATGAGATGGGGACTTTCATTTTTACAAACACAATAAGGAAATATTTGAGTTTGTTAACAGATTGTGTTAATGTGGAATTAAGCTGTTGCTCAAATCTGGAAATTTTGAGTCATGATTGGAGTTCTGTTTCCCTTCAAATTTCTGCAAATTTTTAGTCATAATCTGAAAATTATAGTCTGGAAACTTGTCATGGCTTCCTCAATAATAATACATCCTTTTGGCTACTTCTTAAATGCACGCAACGTTGATAATTTACTCAACTTAGCTCATTTACAGCCCTACATCTCACCTTGAAAAAATAAAAGAAGCTTTTAACGAGCGCTCACTCCAAACGCATTTAATTTGGTATACAGTTGCCAGTTTCGGGTGCTTATAAATACCAGCACTAAGTTTACCAAAAGCTATGATGCATAAAATCTCATGTATTAGCACATGGGCAATTTACTAAAACAGCAATGAAGAAACCAGGCCAAGGGTCAATGGTGGAACTATGGGCATTCTAGTCCTCACTCAAATTCTAATATATCATAGATGGCAACTTATCTTAAAAACATTGAGAATCCTTCTCAAAACTTTGATTAAGAATTTAAAACCAACTCCAAATTGAGTTTTATTCCTTCTTTTGTCCAAATGAGGACCTTTGTACACCCTTCTGCTACTCCCAGTCCGTAAACCAGCTCTCCCAGCTTCATTCAGTTAAATAGAGTTTTATTCCTCCTTTTGCCCAATGAGGACCTTTGTGCGCCCTTTTGCTACTCCCAGTCCATAAACCGACTCTCCCAGCTTCATTCACGAGAGAAACATTCGACGGGATCTTTCGTTTTTTAAAAACATCTTAGGAAAATTTTGAGATTGTCAATGGTTATTTTTAGTATGCAATTAAGCTTTTGCTCAAATCTGAAAATTTTGAGTCATGGTTGGAATCCTTCAATTATCTATGGTAATTTCTGATGGCTTATTCAGGCACCATTCTTGTAAACTTATTTTTCTTCTTCGTTTTGTGTGTTTTGTTCGCATTTTCTGAATTTTTGTTAGATTCACATGATATTTTTTGGATTAATCATCTACCTCAACAAGGGGAGTCTAAAAATTACAAAATTATGACCGAAAACAAAAAAAAGTTCACTAAAGAAAAAAATATCAAACAGTTCTCTTATTTGTCTAAAGTGCCGTTTTATTTGAATTTTTTCAACAGCAGTCCATATTTTTATACTTTTTCGACTCAAACGATTCACCTAAAAAATTATGACGAAAAGCTAAATAAAAAGTTATGAAAGGTAAAAAATACCAAAATAAGTTTCAGACTTATAAGTTTACAAGCACAGAGCCTAAAAAGTCATGAAAGACAAAGACTGCACTTATTAAGGGACAAATTTAAGCCAAGAAGCTCCAAAAAAAACCCATAAGAAAATAAGAAACATTAGAGACAAATGCCTCGTTCCTTCTGTATTCCCAAATCAAAAATCAAAAGAGGCAACAATGAATCCTTTCGTTTACTTCTTACATGACCACAACATTTTTAATCCTCAACATGGAGAGATATAGACATAATGGTAACAGATAATCAAGTACAATACATGCATTATATACAACACATATGTATATGCACATATACAGAGAGAGAGAGAGAGAGAGAGAGAGAGAGAGCTAACGAAGGGCAAACGATCTGCTTCTGCTAGCGAAAATCTCAATGGCTTCCGATCAGCCGACAGTAGCCCTAATCCTAATGCGTGCTCATGTAGCAGGGCAATAGAGCAATCGGGTTTACCAATTTATGTTACTACTGAGCCGGACCGAACACTGGTTCAAAGGAATGTTCCACAACGGTTCAAGTTTTCCATGAAGGAATCTGACCCTTGACTATTCTACCGGTTTCCCTCAAATGTGCACGAAATATGGCCCATTTTCAAATGTTTGTGTTTTTCCGTTCTTTTTGGCTTTTTGTTGGCTTTCACTTGTTGTCGCGTTCCTTGGCCTCATGTTGCCTTTTATCTTTGGAAAATAATAATGTCAAAAATTATTTTTATAGGTGTCAAAATTTTAATGCAAATTTTTTTATGCATTAGAATTTTGGTATTAACAAAAACAGTTTTGATATTATCATTTCTCTTTATCTTTTGACGAAAGCATAAGTTCTGTATATTTTTTGTTTTGCGAATCAATACATTGTGTTCACTTTTTAGGCCTTAGTTTTGGATTTCGTTAGTCACTGACGTGTCTTCTTTATTATAACGGCGGCAGTATAGTTGTACTTTTCTCCCTTTTATTAGTAATGCATTTCTTGCTCTTCCAAAAAAAAAAAAACCACTCGAGACAAAAAAAAATTTGTCGGTAATTTTCAATGTTAGATAGATACTTCGAATTATAAATTTTAAGAAATATAGTACTTGTAACGATCCGTAATTTTTATCATTAATAATATCATTTAAAAAGTATTATTCGTAATAATAAAATTCTTTTCCTTAATAGATATATACAAATATAATTATCTTGTCTTGTTTATCTTATTTTTATTTTTCAATTTGCATGCATGCACACTCCTTCTATCTCTCCCTCTCCTGCTCAGTCTCTACTTTCTCCCTGATCATCTATTCGTCCTTATCTTGTCCATCTTAAAGCCCAAGAGATAGAATTTTCAATAAATTCAATCTTATCCTCCTACTCCAAATTCACCTATAAATACCCCACCACTTAGGCCAAGAACTCACCCCTACACCCTTTACCCTCCACTGAGTCAGAATAGAGAGAAAAACCACAGAAAACGAAGCTCCAATCCATGGAGTTTTAGAGAGAGAAAGTGAGAAAGAGAAATGTGAGTTTTGTACCAAGACCCAACCGAAATCCAATTCGATCTTTCTAAACTCTTCCCACAACTCCTAGCATCACCAGACATTGTCCAATTCGGTCCCAAGGTTTCCCCGTCATCAAACCCGAAGTTGTCTTCTCCAAAATTTCAAGTTCCAATTTGAACAAATTCGATCCGATTCAAGGTATTATAATCCGATCCAACCATTCTCTAAGTATATTTAAGTGTTTTTAGGCCTAACCCATAGTCCCACATGGACCCATGCATCAAAACCATGAAGAAAAACGAAAAAAAATAAAAATTGGACGCGACCTTGCCGCCGCAAGGTTCGGGCCACATGAACCAGGCTCAACCTTGCGACAGAAGGTGCTGCAAGGTCAACTCGGTCCAACCTTGCGGTTTTCACTGTTTTGGTTCGAAACCACTTTTTGACCTTCCGAATATCATTTTTGACACCTGAATTATTTTTCCTAGACTTCTCACACCTCAAAGATCATACCTTGTTAATGTCATTTTTATTTATTGATTAGCACCCAAGATCATACGATCTTGGGGCTTTAATCCTCTAATTTATGGCTTTTATTCGTTTAAAGTTATCATTTTTATCCGTACCGCACGTAAGGTATTTTCGTGTGAATTTCAGGTTGAACGTGCTTTTAAGGAGGTTTTGAAGGCCAACCAGTGTTCCGGGATGATCCAAGTGTCCAAATGCCCGCCGGTACTCATTTCATTGTCACCAAAGCCTAACGGTGTCACAAGAAGCCTCGGAGACTAGCCGTAGGTCAATGTTGGCAAGGAACGTGCCAACGTGGTTCAAGCGAGCCTAATGCATCGAAGATGGCCCTCGAGGGCATCCGAGAGTCCAATTGTCCATGGCACATGATCGCCAAGTTCCGGTGATCAAGAAATCAAGCAATGGAAGCCCATCGGGTCACGCCAAAGCATGATGGCCCAAGCTGCCCTGTTCTGCACTTTCCATGCATAGGTATCGGTACCTTGTTTTTGAGGTACCGGTACCTTGTCGCTGATTTTGAAGACAGTTAGATTGGTACCGATACCTTGTTTTTGAGGTAC
>BPLS01000137.1:1190029-1210307 GCA_019656275.1 Rhododendron kiyosumense
TATATATATATATATATATTTAAATTCTTTTAAAAAGATCTTACTTATTATCATCTTAACCATACGAGATTAAGGGCAACGGCCCATTCATAAAAAGTTGCGTGATTGCATTGCTTACTAATTGTTTGTCTATTATTTGATTAATTTTATGTTGCACCACTGCTTGATTTGAATGCTAAATTGGACTTTAGAACCTCGCCTTCGAATAAGGTTGAAATATCCCAAGCCTAGGACTAGGTCGTCGATAGCATAATAATCGGAAAGTCTGGGATCGTACCCACAAAGAAACAAAATATGGCTAGTTTGGATTGTAGGTTTATATGGTGGGATGCGGTGTTTAATATGGCCAACTTGATTTTGCTTTTAACGGTGAAAATGCTAATAAAAAGACTAGAAAAGAGATTTATGAACTAAAAAGATGCAAGTCTAGGGATCGCCTATCCCATGACAAAGGTCGTTACTGGTTCTCAATTATAACTCAAGTAAGAGTCACGACCATGTGCTCATGCCCAGAAGATTTAACTTTAACGACTACGTTTATCAAAAGATGTGATTAATCGGAATTAAACCAACCTATTTTTGCTAATGTGTCTAACACGTAGGAGGCGACAAGCCCTCAATATGCCGCTTGCCAAGACCGCTTGACTAAACAATATACCAAGGAGTTAACATCCCTCGCTTAGGCCAAAATGGCTAGGTTAATCCAATTCTGAAAATCATGATTTTAAGCCCGAAGGTTTGAAAACCAAATAACCACCTAAATCATCGAGAAAGATTAGCCCAAGACTTAGCCAAAAGACTACTCACACATAGCTAAAAGACTAGACATGGTAAGAAAATGGAGCGAAAGATTTAACCGATAAAAACGTAAATAAACTTAATTTATGCAAAGATCTAAAGTGTAGGTACAACATTAATAAACGAGAAATTAATATAAGACAAATACTTGAATTTTTGACGAAATTAACACAAAAGCTTGAAGAACAACAATGGAGTTCTCTAGAAAAAAAGAAAGACTTAGGCCTAAATCTAACTAAAATGGCCTATCCCCTCCATATATGGCATATAAGCCTATTTATAGGACCCTAAAGTTAAGTTACAAAGGACCAAAAAGTCTCCAAAATAACCCAAAAACATTCCACAAGTGGAAACTTTTCATAAATGGAAGGTAGAAAAAGTAGCAAAAACGTGAACAATTTCTCCAGGATGAACCGGTACTGGAAATTCCTCAGTACCGGTACAAGGCCTTCAATAATGCTGAAAAACACCAACTCTGGATAGCATGAACCGGTACTGGGCAATCCCCAGTATCGGTACAAGATTGACAGATTTTTTGGGCAAATTCGCAGGCTCGCTCCAGACACTCCCGAACTCGGATTTAGGCGTTCTTCGGACCGTTGGAAAGCTCATCGAGTTTACTTTCTAACCCAAGTGGTTTGGATCAAAAATACTTTATACATCAAAAGTTATGACAATTCTACCCTCAGCACGTCGGAAGATGAATTTCTTTGGTAAAATCCTCACATGTCCTTCAATTTTCTTGACCCTTGGGTGACCCGAGCAACCTCTAAACCATCTCTTCATGACTCTTCGGGTACCACAACGGGGTGACACGTGGCCTTGAGTACTTGGTTGCGCCCAGAGCATTCCTTGGCGTACAAATGTGCCTTATTTGTACGAATTACCTGAAATACACAAAAACACACCTTACATGCAATATCATTATAAAAGCTAAATAAACGCAAATTAAACCAACATGCTACGGGACTAGTCGCACCAAATATCTATAATATTGGGTGCTCATCACCTGCAGGCATGATTTTGAGATGTGATGAGATTGAAACTGGCGGGAGTCCAGTGATGATTGTGAAATAGTTTGTGAAGTGGTGTATAAGATAGGCGAACTCTAATTGTGATTCAGGCATGATAAGCTTTCCCATTGTTGTAGTTATTGGGGTGCACACTGAGTATATAACTTAGGTGTATCTGTGACAGCAAAGGGAAGTGATCTCATGGGACCAAGCATGGCTAGCGGTTGGAGATGAAAGATCTCGTGGATGAGATCTTAGATTTCACATTAGAATAATGAATAGTACTCCCTCCGTCCCATTTTCATTGTCCATTATTCCTTTTTCACTTTTTTGTCTCTTGCGTATATCTTTCAATCTATAATATTTTTCATGATTTTGACATCTTTGTATTATAGAACAAATTGAAATCTATCAAATAAGATCCATATTGTATATTTTTGGAGATTCACATTGAAAGATATAAGCGATTGAAAACTGCACGAATATCAAAAAAGGACAATGAAAATGGGACGGAGGGAGTAATAAATTGGTGTTTGTAAATCCTTGTTCTACTTTTCGCATCTTTATTGTCCTATTACTTGCTAGCTGTAAAGTAAGAGGAGTAGTTGGGTTGGATTATATTACGGAGTGAACTCTATCACTCAGGTACAAATTGCCTGGCATACGTGCCAAATTTTGCGGAAAATCAAGAAGAGACACAGAACCCCGAAGGCAAGTAGTTTTATGCAGAGGAGAATCCAGAGATGGGAGCTGAGCCAAAAGATGTTTGGGATCCGTATCAAACTTAGGAGTCGGCTCCGTACTCTGTCTATCACAAAGACTATTTTTAATATTTCCATAGTGGTTTGTAATAAAAGAATCTTATGTTGAACTATCTGTTTTGGATTTTGAACTTTAATTTAATAAATTTTTTGGAAATTAATATTTAATGCCTCCGATTTTATTTCTGAAAATTGGGGCGTTATAGTACTTTCTCCGTTCCAAATTGCTGGTCTTTCTTTCCTTTTACAAATATTCCAAAATGAATGTCCATTTTAAAAAGTCACCATAAAAAATTATACAACATGTCTCTTTCACCCTTTTATTCCACATTAAGTGTCATAGGGGCAAATTGAAAAAGTCAACACCTAAGTTCTTTTTTGTGTGTGTTAGTTTTACGTTGAACTATTATGGATTATTAATTCGTTTCAACGAGAGAGATAAAAAAAGTAATTTTTTTTTTATTGTTAACTAAATAGTTTTAGAAATATCCAAGATAAAACTCAAAAATCAGCCATTAATGAGTAAAAGTAGTAGAACCGGGTGGAATTTAAAACCACCGCATGATGCTAGAGGTTAAAATGCCTGCAGGGTATCACTTGCTGCCACACATTTGCGTAACACATGGTATTGACTATTGATTAGGGGTTTTTTAGATCATATATATATGTATTTGTTAATTTCAATTGGCATGTAGCCAAACAAATAATTCCTCAACTTAATTAGTTAGGAACCAGGCGAAGACCAAGTGTCATGATTCGATCCTTTTTTGTTTTCAATCGAAACACACATGTATATTGTAGCTCTTAATTGTTTTAGAGGCGTAGATATATATAATAATAACTCCGTCGCATGCCCAAGCAAACGATAGCCTTCTGAGCCAGCTCTTTCTTTGAATCAACTAACTGAAACAAATGACATTAGTACTAGCTAGTAGTGACGACCAGTCAGAAGTTGGTGGGAGCTAGGACACTCTAATGCTTGAAGTCACCCAAGTAACTGGTGCTCCTCCATGGCCTCTTGGCCACAGCATCATATCATGTAACCTCAAAAGCTTTTGAAGACACCAGCTCAATGCTGTGTCAGCTCGTGCCATATTGCCATGCACTCAGGCATCAAAACGAACCACACGGTACCAAGCTAGCTCAGCACGTACATAGTCCAATGATTGAGCTTGACCTGAGACAGACTACCCGACCGTGTGATAGATTTCTCTCATGCTCTCGTCCTGGATTGAGTTGGGCTCTCTCGCAACTTAGACCCAACACTTAGTAACGAGCTGGATTGGTGGGCTTGTTCCTTAATTTGTTTCGAGCTCAATAAGGGTCTATTCGGCCCTCTAGAAAATGTTAATGTGTCAGAATATTTGTTAGCCAGATCACCACAATTGCAGAGAGGAACTCGAGCAAGAGTGAGAGAGGACCCATGGAAAAAGAAACAATCTACCAAAAGAGTCTCTTTCCGAATTTAGTGGGGAGGAGAGAGAGAGAGAGAGAGAGAGAGAGAGAGATTGGATCACTGAACTCATTGATAAGATCTAAAACCTAAAAGGGCCCCACAAGGAATCCCTCGATTATAAAGGTAGCCAATCACACAACAAAATTCAGGATGAACGTCAAAACTCAACCAATAGGGAAACAGATAAGGCCTCTCAGTGGGTCCCAAAAGCGCAATCCTTCCCTACTTTGGCAATCCTTCCCTACTGAAACACTACATGTACTGCAAAAGTGCATACTTTGTGGGTACTCACCCTCCCCACCCAACATACAATTATTTCACTTCTCATCTCTCTGCATACAAAACAAACCCTACTTTTCTTCATCTAAAGCCGTTTTCGATAATACCTTTCCCAATATCTTTGATTTATAATCATGTGTCATGTGTTTGTCGTATAGATCTGCCCTTTATTGATTGGAAGTAGAAAAACAAATTGTTCAAGACAACCTATAGCTAGCTTATTTCGATTATTTCTCATGGTTTCGAACAAAAAACTGGCCAACGCCGTTGGGGGAAAAACGGCGAGAGCATGTGATAGTTGCATAAAAAAGCGTGCCGGATGGTACTGCGCCGCAGACGATGCTTTCTTGTGCCAATCTTGCGACTCGTCCGTCCACTCGGCTAATCCATTGGCGCGTAGACACCAAAGGGTCCGCCTCAAAACCGCGTCCTCTCCAGAGAAGTTCGCTCCCACTTGGCACAAGGGGTTCACCAAAAAGGCTCGAACGCCACGAAATGGAAAGAGGACTGCAAACCAGAATCTAAAATCTGAAGAAAGCGTTCTTTCTTCGGATCCGTTGGTGCCAGAGTTGGGCAGCGGAGACAGTGAGAATTCGAACGAGGAAAACTATGAAGAACAGATTGTTTGCAGGGTTCCCACGCTCGATCCTTTCGAGACGAGTGGCGATGGTGTCGGAAGTGAATATGGTGATCATGACGATCGTGGCAACAATTTACACGGGTTGTTTGTTCCTTCCGAAATGGAGCTGGCGGAGTTTGCCGCAGATGTGGAGAACTTGTTGGGATTCGAAGAGGAGTCGTTTGATATGGAGGCGCTGGGGCTGTCGGAACATTCTAAAGAGAGGGACATAGGGGATGGTTGTTTGGATGCGGAAAGAGTGAAGGTTGAAGATGAAGAGGGGGATGTTATGGAGAACCATGATTTTGGTATGGCGATGGAACCGTTTGATTTAAACTTTGAATATGATTCGTCTGCGATGTGCGAGGAGGAAGAAGCGAATATTAAGGTGAGAGATAGAGGGAGAAATATGAAGAGCGAAGGAGGTGAGTTTGGTGATGTGAAGAAGAAGAAGATGAAATTGTTGAGCCTTGATTATGAGGGGGTTATGATGTCATGGGACAGCCAAAAGTCACCCTGGACCGGCGGCGATCGGCCGGAACTTGACCCTAGCGAGTGTTGGCCTCATTGCATGGTATGTTCTCTTTGGAAATTTCCTCCAATTTAATTTGGCATGAATTAGCCAGTTGGGCAGTCAATAGTAGCTAGCTAGTTGAAAGGTAAAACAAATATGTTAGACTAGTAGGTTAGAAAAGTTAGCAATGGGGTGTAAGGAATTTGTCGATTAAGGCCACAAGTCTATGAAATCGGTTGTACTGTTGTTAGTGGCGGACTCAAAGTTTGTATACAGTGAGGTGCAATTAAACCAGTATAATTGTATAGTGGTAATTACGAAAATTAAATTTCATGACTATATATTGTTACTTGGTAGATCTAAGTCTGTACATATACACGTGACCATCATTTTATGTTACACGTGATAATTGTTGATAACTTAGAATAGTAGAGTTTTCGTACACATAAAATTATTTTTAACATTTTCTTCATTCAAGAGGCTGCATAGGCTTGAGGCAAATCTTATAAAAGATTTTTGAAGTAACCTGAAAAACTAGTACAATAAATGAAAATATTTAGAGTTGTACGTGCATGTTCCTGGCATCCCCTTCCGTCTGCTCTGATGTCCTTTAGTCTTGCACACATGCAACACATTTTTTCAAATATTGAAGAACAAGCTACGCACCAATGACATCAATATATTTGTGGTTGATTTTTTTCAGGGTAGCTGCGGATCGATACACCATGACCCATTCGGAGGTATAATAGGAGGAGGAATTGGAGGCGGATATAGTGCATTAGTGACGGATGGAGGGAGAGAGGCAAGAGTGTCAAGGTATCGAGAAAAGCGGCGTACGAGGCTGTTCTCAAAGAAAATAAGGTACGAGGTTCGGAAATTGAATGCGGAAAAGAGGCCCAGAATGAAAGGGAGGTTCGTCAAGAGAGTCGGTTTAGTTGCTGGACCTGCTGCTTTTCCCTTGCAAACTGGTTAAATCCACCCTAGCGAGCTAGCTAAGTTAACTTGCATGTTAACTTTTGTTGCCTAAAGTTGGACCTTCGTGAGGCTATGTACATTCCAAGCAGTAAATAGAATAAAAAGCTAGATGAAAAAGCTCACTTGACACTACATGAAACTCTCTCTCTCTCTCTCTCTCTCTCTCTCTCTCTCTCTGTGGAAGATGATGAAGAAGGAACTTGTTAATTTGCTTGGTGGGTATCTGTTTATTGATTGTAGAGGCAAATCTCATAAGGTATTGCTCCATGTTTGTACTAGATGTAAATTTCGTAAAGCAGAACTAAACAAAAGGTTTTGCTTTGGATCAAACCAAAAGTTTAAGTTTATTATGTTCTTCTAATCTGTAAAAAAAAAAAAAGTACTACCACCAAAGAACTTACTTATAAATTATGCTTTTCTAATCTGTAAAAACTTTGGATCAAACCAAAAGTTTAAGTTTATAATTAGGTGATCAATAAGTCCGAACGATAATTTAAATTAGCACTCATTCTATTCCCAAACGACCTAAAGAGGCATGTTATCTTCTCCTAACTAAGTTATGTGCCTTCACTCTTATTCGAGCTCAGGACTAACTTAAGTATCGGAGTGCCTTCCGGCTGCCTTCGCCCGTCGAGGCACTAACAGGTTGTTAATTTTGTAGAGCTAGCTAGGTAGATAGGGGAGCTTATCTATTAGGGCAAAGTCCACTTTCACCCCCTGTGGTTATCGCCATATGCGAATACCCCTCTCATGGTTCAAAATTGAGCACATAATCTACATGTGATTTTGAAAATGTGCGGATAGACTCCTACCGTCATGTTTTCCATCAATATTAACAGATGTGTATCTCATACGCCTCTAGAATGTAATCTGAGTCGTTCATAATGTATTAAATAAATAATTGAGTATCTTTGTAAAAAATCATATCGATCAGGCATCAATAACCTGATGATCTAATTTTTAGTAAATTCAAATTTGAAATTTTAATTTCATAACAAAATCAATTCAACTATGAACTTTTCATTTTTTGATTGACTTGAATTTTGGCGAGTAGATTTTGGCATAGATGTAATACTCGTCAAAATTTACAATATCAACGGTTTGGATTTAATTTTTGGTATAGGGGATGGTGTGGTTAGATTTAAAAAAGAAGAAGAATCAGGAGACATGATGAGGGAATATCGGTCTTTTAATATTGTGTCCATTTGTGACGACCCAAATTTTTACATTGCCTCAAAATAAATACATCTTCAATAATTACAAGTTGTCAAGAACAAATGTACATGGTGGGCCTAAAAACCTCCAAAACGATTCATATTTCTAAAGCTAGCTAAATCTTTCAAATACTCCAACTCGGGTCCCCACTTACTTGCTTTGCACCTGAAAAATATAAAACGCCCGGGTAGTATATGCAATATGAGAACAATAACATGGCTAGTAATAAGAATATGCTCAATAAACGAGGATAATAAATCAAATAGGATCATTCTGAGCGTTTTCATTCGTAACCTCATACCCGGCTCATCTCGATAGCATGTCAAGCACCACCCAGGTCTAAACTCTGTATTGGGCACATGGGCCCCATAAACATTCTGGACTCCCCGTGGGGCAATCCATCGTACATCTTTCATAACTCTGCTACCCGGTGGACTTAAACATGTACCAATCTGTTCCAGGGCTTTCAGCCAAATATTTTCCATGTCACGATACAAGAAGTAACAATAACTGAATCAATAAACTTAGAAATCAAATGAGTACAAATATAAGAGAATCAAATAACACTCTTTGCAAAGAGATTTAACTAGGAATATATTGTACACTATCCGGTACCTCAAATGAGTATGATGTTCATCTGACAAGAAAATAACATCGCCCAAATCATCCTCCTGAAAGTTAATCACCGTAAATCCAAAGCACCAGCTCAGAAGCGGCTCCTATTTAGCTCTATCCAACCCAAAGCTCATGTGGATATAACTAAATACCCAATTAGACTTCAACAATCCATTCCATCAAGTAATTGTTCTCTTTAGCCTTTTCTTTAACTCCAACCATCAGCACTTTTTTTTTCTCTCACCACCGAATCTCTCACTCACTTTATGTCATTTTGGTCTTTATAATAGGAGATAGGCATATTAGTCATCCAAAGAAAAATATGTACATATATGCCACGTTTTAGCTTAGTTGACCGTACAAGTGCCACCACTTGACATTTGTCCTAATGTTACTTTCCCATGCATAATATTTGCCGACACACCTCCAATTTTTCCTTAGAAAATCTAAAAATGATGACAATTTTTAATACCAAAATATGGGTCATTACACCATTAATATGGATAAAAGCATGACGGTAGGAGATCTATCCGCACATTTTCAAAACCATAAATAGGTTATGTGATCAATTTTAAATTATGAGGATGGTATCCGCATATGGCGATAAGCACAAGGGTCAAAATGGACTTTGCCCTACATATAAATTATGCTTTTCTAATCTGTAAAAACTTTGGATCAAACCAAAAGTTTAAGTTTATAATTAGGTGATCAATAAGTCCGAACAATATTTTAAATTAGCATTCATTCTATTCCCAACCGACCTAAGAGGCATGTTGTCTTCTCCTAACTAAGTTATGTGCCTTCTCCTAACTAAGTTATGTGCCTTCGCTCTTGATCGAGCTCAGGACTAACTTAAGTATCGGAGTGCCTTCCGGCTGCCTTTGCCCGTCGATGCGTACTAACAGGTTGTTAATTTCGCAGAGCTAGCTAGGTAAATGGGGGAGTTTATCTATTAATACACCCAAGTTCCAAAGGATCCAGAGAGAAAGGGAGACCCGAATTAAACACCACCCTACAGATGACATATAGATATCTGTTAAAGAAGTCATGCAAGAAAACCGCAACGGGCAAGTTGAAGAAGAGTTTCTAGCAAGGTTTATGATATGCATAACCCCCACAAACATGACAGTTTAATACAGAATATTATCTTGCCAAACAAAATTCAACCGACCTCCCCAGAAGATAAGGCTATGCATAAGTTTTATCTACATGTTGGTAGAATAGATTGAACAGACTGATACAGAGAGATGGAATTTTGGTGGCCCCTCCCATTAAATTTCAAACTTGGCCTTTTCCAGTTGATGTGCACCTTTTTGACAAGGGAGAGAGAGAGAGAGAGACTGATCATAATCTGCCACACGCAATGAAACATATCCTTTTTTGTTCAGGTTATTTTCAAGACTGAAACTGTGTTGGATATAGGCAATGGGATCGAAATGGTACAAAATCTCGTGGTCAGTCGTACCATAATGCATAATACAAGACATAATCAGTGGGATCCCACAATTAATTACCTTGGAATATCACCGATACGAATCTTATTTCATTTAGCAAATGTTTTTGATAATTCGAAGATATTCAGACCAATTTACGCGCACGTCGATTAATTATGATCATATGAAGATTGATCAGACTACATGCCCATGAAGGTCTCAATAAAAGCAAATGGACTAGAGTCAAAAGAACTAGTACTAGCTAAGTGGCTAAGTTGTAAGTTCTAGGCCTTGATTACTAGGCTAACCCCTTGAGTTTTTCATTTAGCAGATGTTATTGTCGAGGCAATTAATGGTGATTTTGTCATAATACAGAACAACTATATACTCCGTATTTGTTTGTTCTTAGCCAGCCCATGCCATTTGTTTGACACTAACTTGCTGTGGACTTTGAAAAGTCAGAACCAAATGGCCATTGTGATGTGCAATGGGCATTTCTAACCCTACCGATCGTGAATGGATAAGGATCCAATCAGGAAATCATTAAAAATGAGTTTGTTTGCCATATTTGGACAAACTGCACCCGCGTAGTTAGATTTTTCTTTCCTGGCCACTTGCAGGACGTAATTGATCAATGGTTGGTTTTCCGCCATATGGTAGATCTCGTCGAAATCTATAAGTGTGATCTAAAATCATGCTATTTGAATACTGATTAATTAGTATGTGAACAGAATAAATAAACAAATCGATCAAAATTGAATTTTGCTGGTTCTGTTCAAGTGTGTGTAGAACACTACAAGAAAAAGTATGTTCGGTCACGAAAAAGTGGTGATGAAATTTAATTTCATCACTAAATAGCTAAATATGTATATTTGGTGACGAAAAAATAAATTCGTCACTGTTTTGACAACTTCCACGATGAAATTATTTCATTACCAATTATAACTATTTAGTGACGAAAAAGATATTTTTGTCACCAAAAGTACCTATTTCGCCAAAAGAGTAAAAAAGGAGACGAAATTATTTTTCGTCACCCAAGATAACTATTGGGTGACAGAAAAAATATTTCGTCGCTGAATTTGGTCCATTTGGCAACGAAATATTTTTTTCCTCACCAAATTGTTGTCTTTGGCAATGAAAAATAATTTTGTCTTATTTTTTTTGTTTTCAACGATGAAAAATTTATTTCGTTGCCAAATGGATACCTTTGGTGATAAAATTTATAAATTACGCTTTGTCACCAAATATATTTCAAGCATAACTCTTTGCTCAGAACTCCGATTGAGATAATTTAAATTGGGTTTGAATAATAACACAAAGGGCTACAACTTTCATATTTATCAAAATTGCTAATTTTAATGTTTAATGGTTCAAAATGTATTTTAATGTTAAATGTTTGTGTTATATATGTGTGTAGTGTAGTTGGTTAAAGTTTGCGCGCAAAACTTAAGACACTCGGGTTCAAACCGAGCAGGGGCAAGAAAATGGGATTTTTTCCACATATAAGAGGAATATATGTCTTTTGTGACAAAAAATTTCGTCACCGATTTATTATATTAGCGACGGAATTTTTTGTCACCGATGGGTCACCTCTGACGAGCCAAAGGAAATAATTTGTGATGAAATTTTTCGTCGTCAAGCATAATATGTGATGAGGAAAATTTTGTCACCAAGTCATTTTTCCGTGACGAAATTTTTCGTCACCAAAAAGCACTATAGGTGATGAAAAATAGTTTTCGTCACCAAGTAGGAATCCTCCACAACTTTAAGTCGACAAATTTTTTTTCGTCACATGTATGACGAAAAACATGCAATCTGTAACCATTTTCATTCGTCACCCAATGCAATTTTTCTTGTAGTGACATTATGTAAATTTGTTTTTTTTACTCTGCTCACATACTAATTTTTTTTCTAATCCGCCTGTTCACATACAAAAATGCTAGAGGCACATCGGTGTGGCTCACCTTAGCCACACCCCTCTCACATACAGGGGGCCCACTGGAACGGGCCCCACCTATATGTGAGAGGGGTGTGACTGAGATGTGCAACATTTGATGTGCCCCTAGCACCTCTCATTCACATATTGATCTCCAATAAACATGATTTTGAACCACATGTATGCGTTTTGAGGAAATTTACAATGTGGTCTGAATTGATTATTGAATTAGGCCCGGTAAACTGCCGAGAAGCCATTTCCTTTTTGTTTCTTAATTTTCTTGTTTCAACAGCTATGCTTGGAGCCCACGTGATAAGGTGAGAACCGGGCTTAAGGTGAGAAATTGGTCCAATTTAGATGGGCCATGAACGGATAGATTTGTAATGGAATATCCAGGCCTAATGTTGGACCAGCACCGATATCTTGTTTTTAGATGATGTGTCAGTTTATAACTGTTTGTCCGGACGTCATATTGTGAACGGACCCGGACCGTATAAAACTTAATCTCTTTGGCTTTGTTTGATTCAGGGATTAGGCGCCTGAAATTGGATTAAATGCATCTAATCCCGCATTTTCCTTCGTTTGGTTGGGATTAGTATTCCTGAGTTGGTGGTAGGATAAGTTTTGAGTATTGGGCTTATGAACAATTCAAATGGGCTCCTAAAATAGCTCCCAAGTAAGACTTCTAATATATAGGAAATTATTTGTTTAATTTTGATCTTAAATAGGCTCTCCAAACAAACTCCTAAGAGTATCCGCATGAGAGTAGCTAAATTACCACGCACTTCACTTTAAAGAGCAAAATGAAAGAAACAGCCTCACATTAGCCTCTTTACTAGTGGGGACCACTTGTCAAAGTTTAAATTTTGCAACAGTTCCTCTTTATCTTAATAGAGGCACTGTTCAGTTAAAGGTTTTTATATTAGTTTTCAATCCGTACTTTATCTCACTCACTCCTTATATTTGTCTCCATTTTGGCACTGTTCATCTGTGGGGACTACTTTATTAATATTTAATTGAAAAGCGAGTGACATTAAAGAGCCTAATACAGTAGATATTTTAAAAATGGATAGCTAAAGTAATAAAATCACTTTTTAAGGTGTTATTTGGTCCAAAATGTAAAGGGTCTAATGCGGATGCTCTAAGCATGGCTTCATCCCATTAGTTAAAATTTAAGTGGAATCCCAAATCTTTAAACATTTTTCGTATTATCGAAGTTCCCAAAGATAGCTAGTTTGTTCAAAAAAACAATTTCGTCAAAAAATTAAAGCTCAATACTTTTTATATTCCTTTTTAAGTGTCCACTACGGTTTTTCATGTTATTTTCAATGACTTATATCTCTCGATACATATTATGTTATATGTTTTTAAAATCGTTATCTTATAAAAATAATTGAAATCTATCAAACAAAATCCACATTGCATATTTTTAACATTATACATTAAGAGATATAAAAAATTGAAAATTGCATGCAAGACCATAGTGAACAATTAAAAAGGGTCGGAAAGAGTAGCAAATTGCAACTATAAAGCAAAAAATTCTATTTGAACAAGGGCATAAATACTCTCTAAATTACAAGCTTCTGGAGTGAAAATTGAACCCCACTTATTCATACACTTTAGGATTCACTTAAGAACCCGACTCCAATGGGTCCTAAAATAAAATCACTTTTGCTACTTTCGTGATAAAAGATTCAGCTACTGCTCACGTTATAAGCTACCTTAACTAAGTCGAAGAGCCGTCTAATGCACGTGAGACTTACACACATCAAATAGCTCCATGCACGTGTGCGAAAATCTGTGTCGGAAGCATATTAATTACTATGTCTGATAATTTGAATATTGTGCATCTAATAATTTCTTGTGCAGCTTTGTGAGCCGGCCCTTCTTATTCTTTCTGCTAGCTTTTAGGGCAAGACTAAACGAAAATGCCAAAAGGAAGGTAACAAATTAAGAACAGTACTGCCGACAATTTCTTAAAAATCAACTATAAGAGTGGGAAACCAAACCGAATGATTTGTTTGTCTTGTTTCTTAACCTCGTGGAGAATTTTGGTTAGCGTGATCATACATATATGGCTCTCACTGTATTGATTTCCCAAATGGATTTTGTTTCTTATGTTTATCTTGAATATGGGAATACCAATTTATATGTTGAAAACCAATCTAAGTGGAGAATCATTATTCTACTTTCGTTTTTTTATTTTGGTAATTAATTCGTTTTTATTCTGGTAACCAATAGCAAATTGCGTACTGAGGATTAATGTAATTCAACTGAGCTAACTCAGTTGACCAGGACTCTTGAATCTCACTAGGAGGTCCGTACTACACCCACCCCGAATCCCTAATTGGGCGGCCTGCTGATTTAGCGTGCACCCTTATATCCATCTCTCAAATCAATTATTAATATACTAAGCAAATGTGTTTTGCCTTCAACAACATCCAAACCCTCTATCCTAATTTTCTAGATTTTTGGATTTCTTTGTTTATAAAAATAGGTGTAACAACCCGGTATTTTTTTTAAATAATAATTATCAAAAATGTTTAAAAAATTATTTATGTCGTCACACCTAATTTTATTTCAAAATCGATTATGTGTGTTCGCGTATCCGGCGATTAATCTTCCTAGTGTGTGCATATGTTGCACCGGATCACTCCCCAACCCTTCCCCATTTTATAATTTTCGGCAGAGAGCGGGAGACAAAATCCCTCATCTCCTCCCTAAATCCCACACTAGTAGACAGCACATAATCTTCCATGGGTCAATACCCTTTAAGGCAAATCCAAACCAATTTTTAAAACCCCTGCCTCCCTTTTGTTTTCCCACTTCGGCAGAGAGAGGGAGTTGTAGAGAGAGTGAGAGAGAAGAACAGCCAGCCGGGTCATCACAGCCGTAGCACCATCACCAACTTCCGAGTTCAGCTACTGCTCCGACCCGCCACCGAACCTCTCCGTGCATCGTCGCGCCGGACGAGAGGTAGTCCGAAACTCACCTCCCTACGTATATATTGTGCTATATATTGACTTTTAGCATTCGGTGTGATTGTATTCGGACCCCGACGTCACCGATCGAGTCCTGGCCGGAAGCCCATATTGTTCGAACACTGCCTCTGTTTTGTTTTAAAAAGAACAAGAAAAGAAAGAAAGGCAGCCGCTGGAAATATTGAAATGTTTTAGAATAATTACTGTTTAACCCTTGAGTTAGATTAGCTGGTAATTCTCACCCTAGTGTATTAAAAGCTAATCATATCAGTTCCAAAGTTAAATAACTTCGATTCGATCCTAGTTTTGTGCAAATATGAACTATTCTAATATTGTCAACACTTGGAGATGATGTAGATTAAACATAGACTTTAATTTTGGTAAAGAAAAGAAAAAAACGAAAGGAACCGCTTAATTTGTTTTTATCGCATGATAAATGTTATTGCACGATTATTTATGTGAAAGGTTGTTAGCATGATAATTATGGGATTGCATGATATTTTATTGTGCTTGTAGAATCGACAAATAGGTTTCTGTAGTAGTTTGCGATGTATGGATCTATCACCATAGAAGTAAAAATGGAATTAATGGAAAGATGGAATAATGTGAAAGGTTGTGGGCTAAGCAGGACCTCAGGGGTAGCATGACAGGACCTCGTGTTGTCGGGGGTAGCCTGGTAGGACCTTAAGGGCAACCTGAAAGACCTCGCATAGCTAGGGTGGCTTAGCAGGACCTCAGGGGTAGCCTGACAGGACCTCGTGTTATCGGGGATAGCCTGATAGTACCTTGAGGGCAGCCTAAAAGACCTCGTGTGGCTAGGGTGGCCAAGCAGGACCTCAGGGGTAGCCTGACAAGACCTCAGGTATTGAGGATGGCCTAGTAGGACCTTGAGGGTAGCCTGATAGACCTAGAATTGTGAGAGTAAGACCTGTAAAGTATGTCAAGTAAAATTCTAAGTTAATGGCTAGTAATTGAATTTGATTGATTGCTGCTTAAATTGCTTGTTAATTTAACCGTATTGTACATGTCTTGTTTGTAAGTTATGGGTTTCGGGTGGGTTTTTGGCTATTGAGCGTCATTGCTCACGGTACTATGTTGCCCTGGTAACTCAAACGCCAGGTATTGAAGACGGAGCAGAAGGGCTGTAGGCAAAAAATGATTTGACAACGACCAATGAAGAGATTGTCGGCTCTGAATTCTGTCCTTTAATTGCTCTGGCTAATTTAAATTGACCCTATTTTGAGAGCTTTCTGGTTTATTGGAAATTGTAATGTCAAAAACTTAAATTTTATTCGATATGGTTGTAATATGGTGACATAGGCTTTTGGAACAATGACGTAGTAAATCTATGGATTTCTTTTGGGAAAATTGTCTTTGGAAATTTTAAAGCCCAAAAAAAAAATTATTACTGGAAATCTCTTTTCAATATTTTTTTTAATGTCTCCGAATTTTCGGGGCGTTACAATAGGGGAACACCGAAGGTATCTCCTTACGGTTTTCTTATGTTATGCCTCTGAATGGTTAATGGTTATGCATTCGAGTAGTTATGTTACGTCATTTTGGGGGGACATCATAATAATGGCATAACACTTTTGTAGAAAGACACAATAATAATAAAAATGGTATACTATTTTTTGAAAAGTGTTATGCCTTCGAGTAGTTATGTTATGCCGTTTTGAAAAGTGTTATACCTAATATAATAATAATAAAAGTGTTATACCATTTGTGGAAATGTGTTTTACTTTTGAATGATTTAATGTTATGCCTTTCCAATGGTTATGTTATATGAGTGATACGGTATCCCCAGACAATAACAGATACCCTAGCATTATCCAAAAAATAGAGTGAGAGAGAGAGAGAGAGATGAGAGGGAAGAGAGACGCGGGAGTGGGAGAGAGGGGATGTGATATGGAGGAAAAATTATTTTACGCCTATAGAGCACCGTCACGTGGTGCCTTAAAACAAATTCTCCACCACAAATGTCTTTTAGTACATAGAATGAAAACACTATTAGCGTGCATCAAACTGGAAAAAAAAAATCTTTTGTTTTGACTAGCATTATGCCCGTTCATACACTTGATTGAAAAATTAAAGGGGGCAAATGAGCGGGTTTGGACGGATTGAAATGGATTGTGGGTTGAATATGAGAGGGTCAAATATGGGTCAATAATATACAGGTTAAAATAGATCGGATCAAATATAGGTCAAGGCAAACTCAACCCAACCCGTTTTCCTTTCCTTTCTCCCATTTCCAAATATTGGCCGGGGAGAAACAAACTGAATTTATCCACCCCAAATTTTCAACGCCAACCTCACCCTCTCCTCCCCGGCAACTTCGATTTGCAAGAGTAAAGTTGTCAAACAAGATAAAAACTTTCAGTTTTAATTAGATTTGTAAAATATTTTCAAAACCAAAAGTTCATAATGTCATCTGAATATTAAATGGGATCTAGCTTCATTACCAGTTTTTTTTCTCCTAATCAGATCTTACTATTAGTGGCGGAACTAGGATTTCTGTTCCGGGGGCCTAAAAAAATCTCCCTAGTATAAAAAACAAAATCGCAATTCTCAATTCTTCTATCAGAATGAACATTCACATTTTAATAAATTTCAGTACAAAAAAAAAAACTTCTAGCTATGAAATCAACACACAGTAACTAACAACAAAGGGAGGTAAAAAATATGCAGCAATACATAGACAAAATTGAGACGGGTGGTCAGATAATCTCTAATCGAGAGAGAAAGATGAAGAGGCAACCGTCGCTCCTCGTTGGTTACTCACCACAGCCGGTCAGCAAAAAATCAAGGCAACCGCCGTCGATTCTAACCTTGATTCGAGTTCGGTGCATGCATGGTTCGACAGATCTGAGTTGTACAGGAGAGATTTTTTTGTATCATGGTCGAATGGGAGAGGTTGCACGAGGGAAAATACAGAGGGAATAGAACTTGCATTTGTTTTGTTTGAATAAGAAAATTTAAAACTACCTAGTTGTGTCAACTATAACTTGATCTGGCAGAATATAGTTCATAGCTCCATCCCAACTCCCCGTTGAAAAAATAAAAAATAAAAAATGGGGTGGCCCTGGCCCCACCCAACCCCTCTTTAGTTCCGCCATTGCTTACTGAGTGATTTTCTCTTACTACGTACATTAGTTGCCATCGAGAGGGTTGACGAGGACAGCCGAGATGACGGCGGCACAGGCACCAGAGAAGGCCCTCCCTCCGAAACTTAAATCGAAATCGGCTGGGTCTTTTTTGAATGATGAGATTGGAAAGATGAATCTTCAGTCTCCGAAACAGAGGTGACATTTCCGTCGATTTCAACTCAAGATTGGAATTCAAAAAAACCTGAAGGAGAGAAAATGATACGTTTGCCCGGGTAGAAGAATGGATAGATTTTTTTAAGTTAGACCCATCACTAATCCATAAAATCAGTGGATTTATTAAGTTGGCCTGATTAGAACCCATATTTAAATATGAATGGGTTTAGGCTAATTATAAATAAATGAATTTAAGTGAAACCATATTACTTACTAGATCCAAATAGGCGAACCATTTAATTGACCAACACGGTAAACTCTAGCTTCGAGTCAAAAAAGAACGGAACACAGTTTCGGAATTTATGAAAGATGCCGTCGACAAATTTTCACCGCAGACCAAATGGATTTGCACAATAGTAGTACGGAGTATTGCTTTTCGAAAAGTCTAAGCACACGTATAAATATAAATAGGGTACATATTTTACACAGATTTTTTTGGAATCTACATCGGGTCCCACACAAACCATTCGAGGCGTTCATTAAATATAAAACATTTTTTAAGAGCCCTCACTAAAAATCACCTCAATCCAATATTTATAAATACTTGATCCAATCATCTAATTATTCATTATCCGAAAATCAAAATGAAAAATTGGATGATTGAATCGAGCATCTATAGGTATCAAATTAAGCTGATTTTTTGCGGAGGCTTTTGAAAAAATATTTTATATTTAATGAACGTCTCGAATTATTTTTGTAGAACCCTATGTGGACCCCAAAAAAAATCTGTATAAAATATGTATCTATTTATATGTGTGGGTAGCATCGTTTCTTTATTTCTTTTATGCAGGTCAACACAGTTCACCGAATTAGGTTGCTCTGGATTTAATTATCTTCTGGTTTGTGTGGGGAATCAAAAGATGGCTAATCTGTGTGGTTAATGTGAGAGAGAGAAAGAGAGAGAATATTCAAAAAAGAGAGAGAGAGAGAGAGATAGAGAGGTCAGATATTGTGAGAAGAGAAAGATAGTCAATTTGATTCCAAATCCAAATTGCTAGCAGACAAAACCCAGGGCCTCCAGCCTTTTTTATCTCCTTTCCGCCGCACCGTTCGTGGCCCTTTCTCACATCGGTTTCTCTGCCTCTTCGTTTGGAGAATTTCTAGTATCAGTTCCTTTTTTTTTTGTGTGTTTGGAGAGTGCTGAATTTGTAAGTCCAAACCTCAAAATACCTCCAGAGGGAGCCGAGACTAATCAACCGCATATTTTTTCATATGTGAATGTCTGGGCTAACTCATTCACGCCTCAGTTAATTCTTCTTTTTTTTTTTCGTCGACCGATAACAGATGATATTATAACTCAAATCAAATATTGCATTAAGACGAAAATTCGTTCTTAAATAAAGAATCAATTAAGTAACCAAGACAGTGGGGATGCATATCACATACTATACTCCAAACCAACTAAATATTTTTCTACAGAAGTAATAAATAACTCAAAACAATCCAATTGGGAGAAATAGTCGAGAGATAAACTCACGGCAAGAAATCGGAGAGAAAACCTCCACAAATGGGAGAAGAAGTAAAGGATCGCAAACCAACAAGAAAATGAAAAAAAATCTCGCCATCATCATCCACTAACATAGATCTATAATTCCGACGACTCAATCATGCACAAAAGCTCTACACCTACAATTGCACGTACATCTGAATCCCACCAGAGACGAGTTACTGACGAACGACGAATATGATGGAGCAGGTCCGGCGGTGGAGGAACCCAGGAGGCATGAAGGGAGGATGAGGGTGGGGAGTGATAAAAGGAGGGGAAAAGAGATTAATCCGACTAGAGGCCAATGGAGAGAAAAACTCCATAGGGGAGATCGCATATCAGATGATATTATAACTCAAATCAAATATTGCATTAAGACGAAAATTCGTTCTTAAATAAAGAATCAATTAAGTAACCAAGACAGTGGGGATGCATATCACATACTATACTCCAAACTAACTAAATATTTTTTTACAGAAGTAATAAATAACTCAAAACAACCCAACTGGGAGAAATAGTCGAGAGATAAACTCACGGCAAGAAATCGGAGAGAAAACCTCCACAAATGGGAGAAGAAGTAAAGGATCGCAAACCAACAAGAAAATGAAAAAAAATCTCGCCATCATCATCCACTAACATAGATCTATAACTCCGACGACTCAATCATGCACAAAAGCTCTACACCTACAATTGCACGTACATCTGAATCCCACCAGAGACGAGTTACTGACGAACGACGAATATGATGGAGCAGGTCCGGCAGTGGAGGAACCCAGGAGGCATGAAGGGAGGATGAGGGTGGGGAGTGATAAAAGGAGGGGAAAAGAGATTAATCCGACTAGAGGCCAATGGAGAGAAAAACTCCATAGGGGAGATC
>BPLS01000137.1:1210317-1297284 GCA_019656275.1 Rhododendron kiyosumense
CCCCCCCCCCCCCCCCCATTTTAGGATGGAAACCCTAGGGGGAGGGAGGGGAAAGGAAAAACAAAGAGGTGCGATGACTAGGGTGAGAGAGAGAGAGAGAGAGAGCTTTTGAATTCAGATCAATTCACACCTCGACTAATTCAAATAACCTGAAGTAATGATTGAATAAATCCTCCAGTCAACCGAAAAAAACACGTTGATGACATGCGTTTAGTACCCCGAACAAAATCCTTTGCCTTCCTTCTCAGTGATAAAATTTAATAATTGTCTCCATGCACTTGTTTAGGTAAACATAACAAATAGGTTTATCGAGAGGAAACCAATATCATAGTCATCAATCCCATTACTTTTGCCTAGCTTCTTCATCTTTCTCAACAAGATCGAAATTGAACCAAAGCACAGATTCTTCTAAAATGAAAAAAGAAAACCAGAGAATCTTGATGATGTTTGAAGGGATGGGATGTATAGGCCATGTTTGATAATTTCCAAATCCTGTTAAGGGGATGCGGGTGTAGTAGTGATTTGACATAGTTGATGGTGTGAGAGGTTGGCATCCTGTAGAACTGAAAAGGTAGTTCCGTACCTACAGGTATATATTCGGTAAATAGAAATTATTTTGACATAGTTGATGGTGTTGCGCCAAGGTTTGAAATTTTGAAACGGTTTCATCATTGAAGTGAGTCTAAAAACAATTTCCAAATAGACAAACTGGACGGTCCAGATTTTAAAAAACGGAGAGAAAGAAATTAAATCTTAGAGTATATGTTACGCTGCCAGCTTATGGGGTGTTGATGTTTGGGAATTTTGGTTGGAAGAAAATGATGGAGAGCTACCACAAATGATGGGCATGCACTGCAGGAATGGCCCATTAATGCTTCAAAACATCTCTGCAGGTGAATCTTTAATAGGAACTTTTAAAGAATATGTGGACGTGCCAAATAATGCCATCCAGTTATCCACTTGCTGGCCTGGCATTTGACGGGTTGAATTTAATGGACATAGGGTTCTCTTCGTTCAATAATTCATATAGTAGATATTATTTGGAGTGAGTAAACATACTCTTTCGTGTCCATAGCAACATGCCATGAGACATTAATTTCGGCCCTAACATAGCCAAGGATAGTGGGATTTTTATGCGAGTGATTATGAGGTGAGAGCAATAGTTCCTAATAGATAGGTATAGTAGTCTACCAGCGTATCTATTTTTTACCCATAAGACAATACTCGAATTACCGTAGCAACTAGCAACATACATTTTTTAAGCTTAGCAAAAAAAAAAATTACATTTTTTAAGCAAAAATATCAAAGGAATAAAAATCCAAGGACAGGCACCTAAGAAGTGACACAACAATGAAACAAATGACCTATGTTAGGTTTCAATATTAATTCTTATGTCACCTAGGACCGAATTGCAAACCACTCCACTACCCAACTTAATTAGACTCAATAAAATACCCCTACTACACAAAAATGTGCCCTGTTAGCAACAAATTCAACAGAACCAATTCGTATAGGGGAGACTGGAAGATCATATTGGTAGACTGGAGTTGAACTCTTGATCCTTGATTAACTTAGCCAGGCACATGACCAATGGGTCAACTTGCAAGTCGAATGGTTATATTTGTTACAATAGAAATATGTAATCAAACTGTTAAGATATATTATTGTCCACAAATTAATGCAATTAAACTAAGTCTTTATCGATGACGAATTAACGTATTTATTTATTTTAAGAATAATATACATCAAAGCTAGGCTACAAGATAATTAAGCTGCGCAGAACATTTTCAAATAAGATCTAAGTCTCATTTCTCCGTCATAAAGAATCAAGTTCTAGTCTTTCATATGAAAGTAGGGTTCAAAAGACCTTTGTTACTCGCGTGAGGGATGGTTTACCGTGATTTTCAATTTTCGTTCTTCATATATTGTAGCTCATTCATCATGGCCTTTTTTTCCCCCTCAAAAAGTCAACGAACACATCTCCAAACACAGCTGAGTCCTCCAACACATGCGAAATCATATGCATCGAACAACTCTGTATCTATAATTGTGCTTTAAAATTGTGTCAGTAACATTGCTATATTTTTCTCCTTCTTTCCTGTCCTTTTACTCTAACTTCTGACTTAAGTAACTGCTCTATGATGGAACAATGAAACGCATCTAGTCCCCTACTCATACTGCCTAGATTATTTGATGAAAAAAATCTGCTAGCTGCTGCAAAGATTGCTTGAAGACGTGGAAGAAAAGATTTCAGAAAACAATCAAATTCTGCTTTTCATCCATAGGAAAAAGAGTCTTGCTAGCACCACAAACACATACACACCCAAATACACACCCACCCTCACATGAGTGGTGGGTCCCACACACACTTACAAATTCTGCTCTTCATAGGAAACAGTCAAACAGAGGTGCACAGGTTTGGGGACAGTAAAATTTTTTTACCGAATTTGTCAAAAGGACAACTCCTACAAGGCATTCCAAAATAGGAAAACTTGTCACCGATCAATCAATAAAGGCAGGAATGGTGTTTACTCAAATTCAACAAATTCCAATGTTTAAAGACACAGGGAAAGATGTACAGTAGATAACTAAACTATTACAGTATTTCACCAATGGTGAAAGGAGGTGGGGCTTTGCATTTGATGGGACATGATTGTTATTGTCATGATATGGGACTGAGAAATTTTTCAGTGCCGGGTGATACCACGTGGGCGTGGTGCCTGAGCAGCACATCCAGATCATCCAAAATTATGTTAGACGGCCAAATTAAAATCTTTTCTCTCTTCTCTGCCAACCACTTTCTCTCTCCTTCTTATCCGAGCCGTCCAAAATCCGAATGAACGGCTGGAATGCACTCCTCAGGCACCATATGGTGCCCACTTGGCAATCAAAAATTTCTCGACGTGGGCCACATAATGAACGTTCGAATGCGAAACCGCGAATACGAGTGTGAAAGCGTCTTTCAGAAACATTTCACACTACTCAAATTCATGAGAGTAACATTTGAGAGCATGAACACATAAGAAAGATTGAGAGTGGAAGTGGACGACTGGAAAGGATTATGTAGTTAAGGTTATAACCAAATGCAAAAAAATGAGAACGCAAAATTCATCATGTAAAAACACGAAAAGATTGATTTGTAAATTGCAATCACATTTGTGCCACTAGTTTTTTATATCTAATTTTTCCTAGTTTTTCTTGAACATATGATGAACTCATCAGCAGAAGAAAGAAGATACAGAGATTCAAGCAAATACAAATTCCACTGAATCAATAGCTTTAAAGCCCAAATAACAAAAGATAAAAGGGAAAAAAAAGAAATCAGCTTCTATACATATCATTTCTTCATCTTAGCTAGCTGCAGGAAAATTAAGCATATTCAACTACCAAAATACCCACGGTTTTCTCAAGACTTTAGCGGAACCCATCAGAAAGTTACCACATAAATAACCAGAAAAAAACGTGGGTATTCTGGATTAAACATACCAAAAAAATACTACAAAAGAAAGAGAGAAAGAAGATCTTTTGATAACCAGATGTTCGGATCAGCTTACGCGCACCTCAACTAAATCCGGGGATCATAAACCTACCGTCCACTTGAAAAGGAGATTGAAGATGCATTTTTTTTTAAGACGAAGGAACCACCCATAGGGGGGCCACTAATTGAACCTTACTATAGAGCGTAAACCTTCAGACGACCCGACGCAAACCACCGTCCCGACCAGCTAGGTAATTCGTGGTACGAACCCTGGAGAGGAGTCGAACCCTGCCAAAAACTAGGCAGGGGCCCTTCCCCTTCCGCTGGGGCGAGCCCACGGGTGGTGAAAATCGACGCTACTTATTGTGAAGGGCATCTGGGCAACTGGGTATTCTTCGCTTGCTCTCTTGGAAACCAATTTGAGTGGAATTTGTATTGGTGCTGAGATCAGAAGCTCTTCCACTGAAGTACTTTCGGAACAAGTCGTTTTGATTCTGGTTGGGTTTCTTCATTGTGTGAGTGATGAGTTCTCTCTGTTTGAATGCTCTGCTTTGTGGGTGCGTCCGTATTGCGCCTGCGTTGCGGTTGAAGAAGACGGAGATCATCAACAGCGCCATCAGAGACGAGTATATGAGCCTCCGGACGCCGGCGAGCCACATCACCGGTTATCGCACATGAATATTTTACCAAATCTGACTTTTTCTCCGGTGAGGAGGACCCTGTTCCAAAAGCTCTAACTTTCTTGTGTGGCAGAAAGTTTGTGAGCTTTTTGGGGATTCTTGACTTTGACACAATGTCTCTCCCCTCTCTCTCTCTCTCTCTCTCTCTCTCTCTCTCTCTCACACTGGATTGAACTTTGAAGTACAAAAATATGGATCGGGGTTGCCGTAGTGCACCCCATATAGTGCACGTGTAGGACAGCACACAGCAGTCGATCTCATCAATCAATGATTTATATTAAAAACCAATTATGAACGCCCACAAACTTTTCAAAAAAAAAATATCAAACAACTCTCAACTAGTTTGAATAAGAGTAGTCTCAACTAGTTTTTATCTTAAATAGACAAAAGTTTTTATATTAAAATCAATTATGAACGCTAAAAAATGATTCTTTCTGGTTATAAGTAATGTCAACTATTCATTGGCAAGATCAATGGCCTGTTTGCACCTTACATGGTGTCTTGCACTAATAGGATTTCCGAATTCAAAAATCATAAAGATAATTATATAAGAGTAGTAGGAGAATAATTTCTCATCATCAATTTTCTAGTATTGAATATTAATTACTCTTTGCGTTCCTAAATAAATGTCCGACCGTAAACATAAGTCTTTCGAAATATGCATTTTTTCGGTTAAAAAATTTAAACCTTTTTTCACAACTTCAAAGAACTTATTAATATCTATCAATTTGTGAAGAAAGAAATTTGAATTTTTAGAATAAAATGCATCTTTTTAGATACTTAAGTTTGCAATCCATACATTTATTTAGGAACGGATTTCAGAATAATGTGACAGCCACGAAAGCTATTCTATTCACTTTGTGTGGAGTTGACATTGACTAACATTTCGATTATTAGAAGGGTTCATCTTATAAAAAATTTAGTTTTTTTATTAATTTTGTACTCAGTCGTGTAGGAATAAATTTGAGTCAAATAATGGAGTACTTGTTTTTGTTAAAAATCCAAGTGCAGGATTAATTATTTATTGATATCTAGTTATGTTAATTTTTAAGTTAAAAAACCAAGTCCCAATTTACAAAAATGAGAGGACATGCATTATCATATCAGTGGGGTTGGTGTAAGCTCCCCACAAAATGAATAATGTTGTCATACTTTTAAAGAAAGTAAACAAATTACTTCTGACAGAAAACATTTTATTTCGTATCGTACGTTCATTCCCAAAGGGCCAAGCAACCACTGATCGTGATGAATTATTCTACCGTTTGACCACTGTTTTACAGCGTATGTTTGGCGGTGAGAGATACATCTTGACTCTAGTCCAGAAAAGTTCTATTTTATGCATAACTGCATATGTTTTTCTTAAGACTTCCCTTTACAATAAGTATTTAGAAATTGATATTTGTGCTCCACTTTTTATTGATGGCGCTCCAATTTTAACTTGATAAGTAGAGTGCCATTAATAAAAAGTGAAGCGGGAATATCAATTTCAAAAGTATTTATTGCAATAGAATCCAAAAAATTTTCACGTGACTCAAAATAGAACTTACCATAATTCCATTTGATGAGATCGTATTGTTCATTCCACAAGCTTATGGTAGACAAATTTACCACCTTGGGAATTAGTTTTTCCATACAATATCACCCAGTTGATGAGAAAATTAATATATTGGGCGCCACTCAACTATCAACTATGTATATTAGAAGAAGTACCACTCCCCGTGACACTACCTCAGGTCATCTGTATGCAGTGGCGGACTCAGGAATTATTTATAGTGGGGGCACCTAATCATTCATATCCTTAAAAATTTTCACCATCAACTACAATTATATACCATTCCAAAAAAAATTTTATTTGAGTGGCGAAGCGGCAAAATACGTTTTTCAAATTTTTGTTTTAATGTTTTGTTCTTTCTTGAGCACTATGTTTTTCTTTCCTAACTAAATAAAAGAACCCAGATTTCCTGTAAGTGCAATTTGTCCATAAGTATATCTCCCCTCGTCAATCCGAACCGTACATATGATAGGGCTCGTCATATAAATTGTCCCTTAAAAAACCTATGATGATTAGACTTTAAATTGAAACAACTCCATCGAAATACTTATACTCATAAACAATACACGGTCTGATTAATCATTTTTTGCATAAATGAAATGTTCTTCTCAAGTTGTTATCAGTGTCTAATCAATTTGATTTTGTGTGGACAAATTATTTGACAATCTCTACGTTACGTCTTGAATCAACGGGAAAAGATCCATAACTATGCGAAATATACTTTGCACCCCTAAATCAAACAAGAAAAAACCTTAGTTGAAAAAAATAGTATGTCATGGTGTGGGGGCACGTGCCTCTTAGTAAGTCCACATCTGCCTGCATGTACCTAAAAATGTTCGTACCTCACTTCCTGTGGTTGAAATTACACGAAAATAGAGGTACTGATGCTTTTTTTTTGATACAGAAGATTAATTTGACCTGCCGAGACGCATGGTATGGTTGATCATGCATCACTAGATTCAGTGGGTGTCGGTGACTTTTAATTAGTACGGAAAAAATAGGAATTTAAGTATAATATTAGCAATTTAATTAATTGGTTCCAGTGCGTGCTACGTTACAAACATGAAATAGGGGATTAGTCTGACTTGTTGATTGGCAAATTAATTAGAGTCCACATAATCATACTAAAAGATGTCTGTCGTTTAATTTATGATTGTGATTAAACGACGACAGGACATGGAGATGAAAAAACATGTGGCCAGGAATCTCGCCACCGTGCTGGTGGGAATTAGGCTGACTTACCAGGAAAGCGTGTTATTATTACGTAAAAATCATACTAACTCGGAAATGAATAGCATAATTTATTATGGTACAATTAATCGAGATATGCGTTAGTCGGTCGTCCGGACGCCTGAGTTGTCAAGAAAAACATAAGAATTATAACGAAGATGATTGAGACCGAGTTGGTTTGCGTTCTAAATAATAAATCGGCCCTCTAATTATTTTCGGTGTAGGCTCCATTTCCTAATAATAGAATGACAGAGGGGTTTTTTTTTTTTTTTTTTGGCCATCTTCCATTATTTTTGGGTCATCGCTAAAGAACAAATGCTGAAGGAAGCGTCATGTCCAATCCCTCTAATGTCCTTGTTCACTCACAAGACAAATCTCAGAAAAAAAGAAGTGTTAGTACAGAACTTGAGGCCCATGGTCTGTGTTTTTTTGTTTTTTTTGGTAAGTACCATGGTAAAATCTAAGACTTAATAATATAACCTCGAATTGGGAATGCAAACAATCTTTAGCAGAGATTTAAAAAAGAAAAAGAAAAAAGAAAGAATAGCTAATCAATATGAAGTCAACATAGAGATCAAAAAATGCCCATTAGTCACAAGCAAAGTATACCATACAAGTGCATAATCTGTGCAGATCACAAAATGATATCACATGCTAATGAATGAAGATTAAAACCTTAATCTTGTACGTGGAGAAGAAATAAGAAAAAAATCAAATCAACCTTGGTTGGGGCTTCTTCAAATAGTACTTCGTTCGTAGTGGACGTGGTCAAGTTCTAAGATTTTAGGCACTTTTTCGATAGATCTAAAGTTCAAGATCTCCCAAGCCACCATCATCATCAACTCTTACCACGTCAGTCCATACCGGTGTCTTGTCCCGAGCAGCTTTGAATAGGGCTCTCAATGGTGAATGGTGAAATTGGTCTCTCAAGATTACTCAAGGTGCGTACAAGTACAAATTGGCCCAAACAATTTGAATTGTACGAGAAAAAACTCTTTTAAAAAAAGCATGTGAAATTCACCTCAGATTATAATGAAGATAACCAAGGTCAAACTTGTCTTCTTTTTGCCTCTCAGTGTTTGAAATTTTTGGACTGCGTGTGAAAAAGTGTATTCAAGAATTTGTTTGATTGTTTGGGTGTTGCCCTGGAAAATCTTCTGGATGCAGTAAGGTTCAACCATTTAGCTTACAGTACTACCTCGAATTTGTTCTTCTCTTGGTGTCTTTTACAATCCCATTTTGCCCTTTTCTTCATCCTCATTAATGTCCTTTCCTACTCTTTTTTTTGCCTTTATCTCCTTGACCTAACTCCTTGGTTTGCCCTTTTGTACGACCATAATAACCCCAATGAAGTGTCCTCTAGTGCTCTGTTTGGCTTTTACTCCTTGGATGGATTTATTTACTACTCCTTTTGCCTCTTTCTGCATTTTTTGATTGGTCCAAAAAACTTCCTCTACTAGAAAAAAATCTCCAACAAACAACTACGGATTCTTTCCAAGCATTTTCTCCACCGATTTTGCACTGTTAGTTTCTCGGTCATCTAGTTGCATGAGGTGTTTTTTGTACACACAGTGCTCTCTACCACCTGCAGTGCTAGAGTCACTTTCTATAGGAAGTCTCATCAATAGCAAAACTACCGCGATAGCTGCTCATCGACAACCCGCATGCGCTTCTCTGACATCTGATCGTCTGATCAATTTATCGTTGCATGTATCATTCATTTGATTTGGTTGTGATATTTGTCTTTAACTTGTGCATTATGTCGTTTACCGACTGTAATAGATGCACACGACAAGTTGTAATCTCTTTCAACAATGAAGTTTTTCCTCTTCCAAAAAAACGAAACTTCCTCTGAGACATTCTTGGTCAGTTGACTGTTTATACACTCACTAAAATAGACTCCACAATCAGCAGCTCATAATAATGTAATTTAACATTGTGTGCAAACATTTACACACCCGGGAATGACCAAACTAACCATGCTGTGGCTCATACAACGAATGACATTGAAGTTGAGTTCATATTTCTAAGTCTCTTTACTACCTATGAAGGACATTTCTGTAATTTGCGTTTTGGCTGCATATATTTCAATTGCTGGAATGGAAATATGGAATCACATTCACAAGGCCCCTAGTAAAACAAGATGAATACAAATGATTACGAGAGAGGTATAAAATATAACTAACACCAAACGAACTTATCCCACCGGACATCGTTTTGTGAGTTTGGTACCTCAAAGTGGCTTTGGAGCCTCAAGTCCGAGTTAGAATTCGGTTGGATTGACTTGCGAATCCATTTTCTGGTCATAGTAATGTATTTCTTACAGGGGACAATATCATCGATTTTGGCTCCAAAATCACAACTTCCATCTCTATTAATTTCCTACTGACACCTTCTATGTACTATGGGTGATGATAGTACAAGTTGTGTGAGTTATGGCTTGTATTTCATGGAATCTTTGAAAATGTTTCTCAAATTGGTGATTGTAGCTAAACAATACTCAGCTTTAAACAGTTCAATTGTGTGTTTCTTACTTCAAAGGGCAGGTAAAGCTTCCCTTTCCGAGCATACCGTTTTCTTATGGCGCTCTTCAATTATCAAGGAAAAAAGACTACAGAACCCAAGTTGGTTGATTTGTCTTTGGGCTTCTTGGACTAACTTTAAATTCAGGCCTGATTGTCTGGTCCGAACTTTACCACAAGTTTTTCTTCTATAGAAGTGGGCCTATAATTGACCCATTTAACAGAAAATTTGTCCACGGCCATTTCATCTTACCTATTCTTTGAGAA
Organism: Rhododendron kiyosumense; assembly: GCA_019656275.1. NCBI lineage: Eukaryota > Viridiplantae > Streptophyta > Magnoliopsida > Ericales > Ericaceae > Rhododendron > Rhododendron kiyosumense. Next base: position 1,220,047 of record BPLS01000137.1, read on the forward strand.
GTCACATAGTGGGCGGGTGAGTGCGCGTGCGGGAGCAAGAGCATGAAAACGCCTTTCAAAAACTTCCCAGACAACTAAAATTCTTGAGTGTAGATCCTTGAGAACGCGAGCGCAGAGCAAGAATTAAAAGCATTAGAACAGGGAATTTTGAAGAATTATGTGACTAAGTTCTTATTTCCGGATTTTATTACTCCAATAAGACTTTATTTTTATTTTATTTTTGGCTCCGCTAGTCCAATAAGACTGAATAAGGTTTTTTTTGTACCTTCAAGAACTAGAGAACCTAGACGTTAGGTCACTTTTTAGTTGTAACAAAAAGAAAGAACCAGAGAAACTTCCCTCTGGAAAATTCAGTCTGCATTCCCATGCTGGATAATTCAGCACTGCACACTGAGAACTGCTGCATATTACACCGAAAGTTTGCCCATTCTCATCTGGAAAAAACCCAACGTTGATAAATAAGGCTCGGTCATAATTTAACCTCTCCTTATTTTTTATCAACTTTTTTCTTGGACATGCATGAAGTGCTACTCTATTGTTAGTTGTTATCTGTTAGATTTGACCATTGGTCTTGTGCATGGGGTATATGGTGCCCTACCAACTTGGCACCATATACCCATGCCAGCTAGTTTTCACAGATACACCGGTTTCAACAAGTTCCCTGAACTCACATTTCTAAACCATAAAACTAGACAAGATATCACTATGCATACTAATTAACAAGCGCATATCAGTATCCACAGGTTTTAAGCAATCTTCATATCAGTACATTCGGCATGTCATTGCATGAGTACAATCATAGACGCATGAACCCTGCTAAGACAACCAAAGAAGTAAAACCCAGAGCCTACCTAGTTTCATCCTTCAAAAACTTAGGCATACCCAGCCATTCCAACAGTAGAACTTGCACGATTTGCTTTCTTAGCAGCCTGAGCTGTAGCCTTGGTGAAGTACATGTAGAAATATACGTTGAGAATCATCGTCACAACCACAAACACTGCTCCTGCAATGAAAACTCCTTTCCTTAAAGTTTCACAAGAGAAGTCGTGAGCGTAGATTATGTCACGGTACTTGGTGTGATAGGCATTCTTCTTTGCACCAGCAACAAGGCATGCTTCTGCTACCAGAAAAGTCGCCCTGCAGATGTGTAAAAAGTAAGTTCTAAGTCACAAATGTTTTATGATCGGCAAAATTTTTTTATTAATCTCCGCAATAATACAAGGAGTAAAAGGACAAGGGCACCCGAAGAAAAAATTACTAACCTAAGTCTACCCGAGACCCAAATGTTGGCAAGATGCCAACAAAAAGGGACAACCGGCAAACCCCAAACCCAAAAAACACCCTAAACTGCCACTGCACCCAAATCAGACGCCAACAAAGAGGACGCTTTGCCACCGCTACCGAAACCCAGGGAACAAGCCCCTGTTCGGATTTGAGTGAACCGTATGTCCGCATCATATGGAGTATTTCATTTGTACAATCCAGTGTCAACCCTAAGAAACCAATGAAGTCTGCAAATCTATAGAAATGGTTTTATAACCGAATAATTATCAAACTGCTGCAGAACTGGTATGTTTTCGTATGTATTGATGTTACTGGTTGCAATTTGTCAGGACAGTCTCCAATCCGACACACATTGCATCTTAAACACTTGACGAATGAACAAATTGACATAAGGTGCCAGCCCAACCCCACATTTGGTATTGCATAAATTTTGAACCCATTCAAGATCATTTCAGATACAGGGTTAACTTAGGCTTCTCCTCTTTTCACAGTGAGATCGAACCTGTTGATCTTCAGGAACAACTTTAGAAGCTACACTTTGTGGTGACACAGTTTTTCCTAATCCAGAACTAAAATATATTTAGTTAGAAAGAGTGCCAAGGGTGCACATCCAAGAAAAGAAGAAAAAGAAAAGAAAAGAAGAGAAAGAAAGAAAGAAAAGTAAAAGTTTAACCCCCACCCTCAAAAAACTAAGTCGAATCTTCCTGAAAACCCAAATCTTGCAAATTCTAACCAGAAAAACATCACAACTTCTAATATCTTTCAGCTATTTCCAACAAATTGAAAAGTGTACAAACTTTACTAAACACAAGCACACCAAAAAAAAAAAATATTACTAATATATATATCGATTTATTGGAAGGAAAAAAAAATATATATATATATATATGCCGGTTCTAGAGACAATATATTTGACAATGCTTTTGACAATATATTTTTCGGAGCCCCACGCGAATAATCGGAGCAGTTCAATTTGTTTAAAACATATTTTTAAGGATTCCTGTAAAAAATCAACTCATTTGGATATCGACAAGGGCTTGATTGGCTTATTCAATTTTATCCTATCAAAATTGACAGAAATCAACTAAATGAGCCGATCAAGCCCTTACCGATATCCAACTGCGTTAATTTTTTACGGTACCCCTTAAAAACATGTTTTAAATACATTGAGCGGCTCCGATCATTTGTTTGAAGGTCCCATGCGGGATTTCAAAAAATGCATTGTCAAAAGTATTGTCTCTAGAACCGTCCCCTATATATATATATATATATATATCGATTCATTGGAAGGGCTACAATGGATCCAATTTGGAGAGTTAAAATAAAACTTTGACCGTTCTTCAACCTTATTAGGTACACCGTACACTAAGTTGGGCTTTATAAAGTTTCTCATTCCTCCAAGGTGGCCCAATTGAAAAAAAAGGTGGCCCAATTGCAATCCACTGTAAACATGTAAATGCATACATGTTTTTGTAGCAACGTTTTGTACCTAAGTGGGTTACTTTAAGTTTGCCCACTGCCATAAGCCTCCCCTGTTGATTTTCACCTGTGGATATAGCCTATATGCCGAACCCCATAAATCCACGAAAATCCTAGAATTGTTCTGTGTGTTGCTCGTCTATTACTTCTTAATTTATGGTTAGGCCATAATGCAATTGGTTGGGCATGCGCCAAATTTTGAGAAGAGCCAAGTCCAGCAACACAATACAAATACGAAAAGAGGAAATAAAAAATGTGAGTTTATTTGACCAAAGGGAAATGCTCAAATGCTTATGTTTTAACCTCGAAATTGGTGAATATCAACAGGAATCCCATTGGGATAATAGAATTGCTACTGTTTTCTAGATGGAGTGATTCCATGGGACTAGGTTTTCTAGATGGAGTGTTCTAGCTTTGCAAAGCAGCGGAAGAATCATAACAGAAAAATCAGAATTCTCACCATGATGATACAAAATATATAATGGTCCAAGCACGGTTCCCACCAGGCGCTAAAGGTCTTCCAAAACACATGCACTTTGTCACACCCATAAGCAGTGTTTCACCGGAGAGAAGAAACAAGAAAGCACCCACCGCATATCCAGTTGCAACATCCGAGCTATAAACACAATAGGTAGCATTGGACGTCTCGTCTTTATGTAACGTTCCCTGCCATGAAAAGAGGCACTTTCACTACAACAAATAAGTATGAAAAATAGCATGTGGAGTGTATTAAATGTATATGATATTCCAATAGAAGAATTCTACCAAACCCAATTCCTGCTAATTCACCATGGACTGTTGTATGGCTGCAACTAGAGAATGGTAGCACTCTGCTTCTTATTTTTAGGTTTTAAAGGACTACAAGCTAAAATTGAAATGTCCCAGTATGGAAGAATATGCAAAAGAACAACTCATGTTGTTGTAGCAAAAGAAGCTTTCAATTATATTAATACTCCACAAAGATGAGTATGATCCAGTATGGCTCCTTCCTTCAAGGTGCTTCTTTCCACAAGGGAATATCTACCTCAATCAAGGAGATTGGAGGGTCTGCAGATGTATCCTTTTTTCTTGTATGGCATATGCCAATAAGGATATTTTATGTATTACAAGATATACTCCCACTGAAATACTAGAGAAAAGGCATAAATAATCAGTCTCAAACTTCAGCACAACACCAGAAATGGTGTCAGAGAGAAACCTCAGGACTACCATTATGTAGATTAATGATGGTAACACCAACTAAAGTCTAACTGAATTGGTATCAACGTTGAATCAATCTTTTTACCCTAGTTGAACTCGGGTTTTAGGACTCCATCCAACACCTAGGCCTTCCTCATTCCCACCCATTAAGTCAGGCAGCCACTGACGGGTTATATTATGACTTCAATAAATTGTGCACATTTTAATCAGTGCGCAGAGGTGTTGCTGTTATTAAAAGAAGGAACTCCAAAGATAACGCTTAGGGTAGAAAACGAAAAAACACATACAAACAACACCTACTACAACAGCGTACACTGGTTGCCTGCAGTAGCTCTTTGGTGGTGGAATCCACTTTTTTTCCCTACAATAATTCCACTTTTCTAATCTGCCTTACCCTTTGGAGAAAAAGTATGAATGTCGAGACTTATGCAGACCAAATTTCCAAAGACTACCCTTTTTTTGCTCATTTACAATCCCAACCCAACAAAGAAAGATTAGCTTTCCTCCAATCTCATTTTCCTTTCCCTCCCTAAATGCAGTTAGTTACCAAACACGATGTATGGGAGAACAACGATGACCACTACTAGCCAGTCTCTCCTTCTAACTTCATAATATAATCGCGTATTAGAAGCTGATGAGAAGAGCCCACTAATATCAAATGGAAATCCCGAATGGAGTTATATATTTATTAACACCTATGATGACCAGCCAAATTGTACTATGCCATGTGGCTTGACCTTAAATCCAAAAGAGACAATTTTACTTTACGCTCTTCACAGGAACAAGCCATGTGGCAAAGAAGGAGGCCAAGATGAAGGAAGAGAGCGAGATATGTGGACAAAATGGGAGAAAGTGATGACATATTAACTCAACAGTTATGATGTCCATAAAAGAGGAGCCATTTGAAGGAGAAGGGATCCTCAATCAAAACACAACGTCGTCAAACCATCTAGCCAATTCACTTGTAGGAGTAGAAATTGAGATCATTGTAGGTGTGTAAATAGTGTTCTCTCCGTAGGGGTGCAAACTAGCCAAGCCGAGCTCCATAGTGTTCGAGCTCGGCTCATTTACTAAACAAGCCAAAACCTAGAGCTCGAGCTCGGCTTGTTTGTAAACAAGCCGAGCCCTTAACTATCTGAGCCAGGTTAATCTACTTAACGAGCCTCTTTAAACTAGCCGAGCCAGGTTAATTTACTTAACGAGTCTCTTTAAATGAGCCGAGCCTATACAAACGAGCCGAGATATTGAATGTTGAGCTCGGCTCGTTTACTAAGCGAGCCTAAAACTCAAGCTCGAGCCTGGCCCGATTACTAAACAATGGATCCGAGCAGCCACGAGTTGCTTGCGAGCAGCTCGGTTCGTTTGCAACCCTATTTCTCCGTAATTTAGTTGCTCAATCAGTTCTATATTTCTTCTTTCTGCACTATGTTCCATCTTTCATTAAAACTTCTACTTGAAGCCTCGCTGCTAAATGTTAACCCTCGTTTGGTGAAAAGTCCTCTTCATAGAGGCGAAAGAATTTCTAACACATTCACCCAGTCAAGTTGGCCTTTTTATTAATTTGTGAAAGTTTCATTCAACCATTTTCTAGTATTGCAATTTACAAATTTCACCTGAAAGGTATTTTGGGCCCAACGACATCTAAACTTTGAGGACATAATAAACTAAAAGCATTTCTCTGTTGCACGCTCAGATCCAAGCATCGCTAAAGCACAAAACTAGCACATCAACATCAACATCATCAACTTGACAACCAGATCTTAAAATCCCCAGTCTCAAAGGAAGCAAAAAAACACAAACACAAACACTAACAACTGATAAAATGCAACTACACTTAACCGATAGAAAAGGCTGCTTCAGAAAAACATAATCGCCATACAATTGAGAACTACAGAGTGCGATTGACAAAACCGCAATGGCAATTTCACTTCAAACAGTACACAGATGTAAGACACTTTCACATATCAGTATGTACACTCATATCGTGAGAGAGAGAGAGAGAGAGAGAGAGAGAGAGAAAGAGGAGTTACAATGCTTCTACGGCGCTCAGCAGCAATGGCGAAGCCGAATGCAACCAAGCACAAGACCACGGCTAGCAGGTGGACTAGGGTTGAGCCCTTTCCGTCGCCCATATCTCACACGCTGGAGAGAGATTAGAGAGAGAGAGAGAGATTGAGCAGTGTAAAAAGTGTGTGCGGAAGGGTATCTGCTCACTTTGGTGCAAAAGTGGAAAAAAGAAGTGGGAAAATGTTTGGGAAAGAGTGGAATCTGAGGGCCCATTGGGACGGACGAAAATGGGAGCGTCGAAAGCACGCGGTGGTCAACATCCGGGTCTTTGCGGTCAATTCAATGTTTTTCGCTGACGCAATTTGCTAGGCGCCGAAACAAAGATTGGGAACTTAAAACGAGATAAGATTCCCCTTAAATTAATCCAAATCCTCCTAATCAAACACAAGTGGACCATTAAACCAAGGTTATTTAGAGCAAGGTTATTAAAACCAAGGTTATTTAGAGCATCCACGCTGGTATAATCAAAATTAAAATGTTGCTAAGATTAGCAACATTTGCTCAAAAAAAAGCTTACAGTGGAATAATCAGATTTAACAACTTCTTAACAACTCATCAAATTTTGGCACCTGGATAATCAAAACTAGCAAATATTTTGTTAATAATCAAATTTAGTTGTCCCCATATTTCCTCAATCAAGTACATCATCATTATACAAAAACAATCTCTCTTCCATTTTCAACATATTTCTACGAAAAATACTTTTAAAAAAAGTTTTTATTTTTTTTTGCAAATACTGTTTTTTTTTCAAAACTTTTTTATTTTTTGCGAAAACTATGTTTTATTTTTTTATTTTTTGCAAAAACTGTTTTTTTATTAAAACATTTTTTTCAAAAACTGTTCTTTTTAAAAAAAAAAAAAACTTTTTTTCAAAAACTGTTTTTTTTTTTTTTTTGTACTTTTTCCCAAAAACTGCTTTTTTTTAAATCAAAGTTTTCAAAAATCTATTTTCTCTTTTTCTAATAACCTATTTTTATTAGTTTGAAACCTCTTTTTTTTTAAAAATTTCTATGTCACAATTTTTAGATTTTTATAAATTGAAAATGTGATATGACAAGTTTTGGTTATTCAAATTTAATTGTACCATTGTGGATCTCTACATTGTTAACTTTAACAACCTCTTAAATGCATAACCAAAAGATAATGTGGCAACTTTTGATTATTGATTTTTGTTTATTCCACTATGGATGCTCAAAATGGTTTTGCTACTCCGAACTGAATTGCCTGATCAAAGGTGTCCGATGTTTGAGTAGTGCAATCGATGTCCCCTACAATCTTGTGTTAGTTTTTCCTATTAGTGTGGCCTATTAGCCTTCACGTTTTGTTTGTGTATGTGGGACTCTACTATCAGATAAGCCAATAAGTGATATGGTTCATTACGATAACTAATTAGAATTATAGATGAAGGAAAACTCTTGATAATAAAAGAAACCTTGATGGACTAGGTGTCTTTTAACAATTATCTCTAAGGCCCTCTTCTCTTCTCCATAAAAGGTAGAATACCCACCCCTTATTCCTACAGTTTTTCATCAATTAAAGTACTAGAGACCGAGAGAAGAAGGTGAGCCAAGAATTAAGGTGTTTCTAATTAAGCGGTTTGTTCTCTCTAATCACGATGGCCAACAAATGTACGCTATTTATTGTTCTTGAGATGTATTGAATTCAAGATCCTGTTATTTTTATTTTCCGCATAATAGATTAAATACAAATATTGATTTATATCTTGTACTGCTGTCAAGTGCAATTATGATCTTTATTAGAATACGGTAGACATATCAATAATTTTATAATCACACATAAACACAAGACTCCCCGTGTCTTGTGTGTAAGTGTGTATGGTTATAGCAAAATTGTAATACTCCAATATATGCGTGATTAATTGGTATCTCACGAGAAAACCGTCATGAGTCTGAAGTCTTTATGAGCAACCATAGGAGGCTGTTACATCAGTCGCCCCCGTTCCTCCACCCTAAACAAATAAAATTCCTCAGTTTCGTTAGCTACGCTTGTCAAATGGTAACAAACCTCTCAGGTCCCTAAAAGGAAACTAGATTTGTGTTGTTTGGCCGGACTCGGAGGATGTGGAAGAATGACATCCGACTATTAAGAAAAAGTGTTCAATTATTGCCACTAAACCAATTTCTAGGTTTTGTTAGCTATGCCTATCAAATGGTAAAAGCCCTCTCCAGTCCCAATATAGAGACTAGACAATGTGTTTGGCCTATTTCAAGATCCGCAACCGGTTATGTTATAGAACTCGTCAAGCATCAATTACGCCAAAATTTTTGATCGAAGCACAATCAGTAGGATTACAAAATGATTGTATCAGCTTTAATTGTTAGGCGCCTTAAGAAGATTCCTCAGCTTTGGAACAAGAAGTTGATGGTTTACATTAGGGCTGTTCAGCGAATAAACTGAACCGTCCAATCCGTACCAAATCGAACCAAATCAAGACATGCTACGGACGGATACGGATCTAGAAATATTAATTCTAACAGTTCTGGATCGGTTCCGCTCAATTTGCCCAATCCACAATGTTCCTAGTTCTCTACGGAAGGTTATGAATGATGTTGACCAATTTGAACAAAATTCCACAGATAATAAAGTAATAAACATGTATTTTATGATGTTTTTATATTTTATGTTGAAAATGTTAATAACCTTCTCTATTATGATGTCATTTTGGACTTTTAAAATTTTTTATGGACGAACGTAACTTAATTGGATAATTTAATAGTTTATCTTTAGACTTTAGAGTGGATATATATGAATATAACTTAGAATTAATGTTGGTTTAAACTTGTTTGAATTTGTGGCAGACTTGATTAGACTTGAAGTTTTGGAGCTTTATTTTTCAATTTTTAAATGTATATTAAAAAAAAATTTGCATACTCAAATTCGTCCAAACCGATTCGCACAAACCACATCTAAACTGAACCAACCAAATAAACTCACGGACGGTTGACGGGTGCAGAAAACGACAATCCTCCGCGAGCGGATCGGATTGAGAACCCGACCAATCCGCATCAAACCGATTTGCGGGCAACCCTAGTTTACATGTTGTTTTAAAACAAATTTAAAAGAAAAGCACGCCACACAATATCCCTTTATGTAGAAAAAGAATATTGATTTTTTCTGTGGCACGATTATATCTTGACGATTTAACATACTTTAGCGAAAATATTGAGCTGGTTGGAGACTTTAAGAAGCATATTATGATGGAATTTTGTTAGGTTAACGTGTTTGATGATTGTGCAGAATATGTTTACTATATATAGTCCTAGGTTCAATTGTTGTATTTGTAATAATGGGAAAGTCTTCGATACACATATGCACATATTGTGTGATTCATATTGTGTCATCTCATAAAAAAATACTTGTAGGACCGATTATTCATAATATTTTATTTCATATCGTAACTTTTTATATTGTAACTTTTCATCAATATGATTCCTAACTTTTTAGTAATAGATTCATAACATTTTGATGTATTTTAATAAGGGTACATATAATACATACCCAAATAAGGAGTGTGTATTATAGCACTTCCCTTGTATAATTAGATTGTTCGAGTCAGGTTACGTGTGCATCTCCATTAATGGGACTCTGAATCCATCATTAAGGTTTGAAACTTATGCGGCATTATCTTCTTCTCAAGAAGAGCAAACCGCAACAAGAAACTGCTTATGAATGAAGTCTTCTCAAATCATCTGCAGCTAGAGCAGACAAAGCCTACGCTAATTGAGATATTACTCTCTCTATTCCGTATTGTTGGCCCTTTTCGAGAATTTTAACTGTTTGAGAAGACAGGTGATGATTACATCTACACTCAAATTTAATGTCTATCATTTTCACCATTACCTCTATATTGTATCTATTTTACAGCATTTATATTACTTGTGAGGGACATTTTTGAAAAATCATCAAGTGTTTCCTTCCATTTTTTTTTAGAAAAGGACAAATATTTTGGAATAACAAAAAATGGAATAATAGACTAACAATTAAGAATGGATGGAGTCTGTCAATAATTACACAACAAGAATCCCATTTTTCATGCTTTGTCTAGTATCGAGCTTCACCTTCATTCCGTTCATGATTCGATCAACAAGGTAATCTCTCAACTTTTTCAGTAATAAATTTTAACTACACCAATGATGATAACAGATGACAAAAGCTGTGATAGAGAAAATAAGAAGAAAATTCAAGTAGCAGTTTGAAATTACAGGTTAAGAAGGGATGTAGAGGAAGATTTTCCTAACAGAGTTTCAGGTTAGTAATTGGTGGTTCCCACAGAAAAAGTACTGCTACTTTCTAATAAAAGTGTAATGTTCCCACGAAGGCCAAATATTCTAAACTTTAAGGCCATTGAAGTTGTATCCGATCGTTATCTTTAAGTTCCTGAAACTAGTTGAGATGTGCGCAAACTGGTCCGAACATCGAGTTATAAAAAAAAAAAGTGCTATGTGTTGATTATGGAACCAAAATTGAAGAGATCCACATGCAGTGAACAAACAAAATTGAATATCATGGGTCAAACTTCAAAACCAGATGCCGTATGGATTTCCTTTTGTAAATGCCGTGTGGTTTTCTTGAATGAAATTGCTGATGGATCAATAAACAAAAAAAAAAACTTCAAAAACTGGAAGTGCAAGCTTCTTTCACTTTCACAAACACGTAATCATGGAACCTCATTGATGCCTCCCAAATCCCAAATATCATAATCCCAAACAACATCACCGTACGAGGCATCGTTATAAGCTTCCCCTAGATACTCATCAATGTCCCAAGATGGGCACCAAAATGACCCCCATGACATTTGCTCGTCCACCACACTCCACCACCGCGTCCCCTCCTCCCAATCCGCCAACCACTCCACCTCCACGGCCACAGCCTCACGTTCCCCCTCGTCCCCCCTCTCCTCCACCGTCGATTTCCCCGCCTCCTCCCCTCTGTCCACCTCTCTTTTCGCTTTGCTCTTCGCCGGTCCATTTTCGGCCTCATTCTTTCGTCTCTTCATGGCTGTTTTCTCAAGAAACAGAGCTACCTTAAAACTTGCCCAAAGACAATCGCTTTTCCTAAACCGACGGGACTTGGAATTTGGTGGTATATATTTATTTAAAGGGCTTGGGGCGGTGATTTGGAAATTGGGTTTGAACGGTGATGAGTCGCTTAAATAATTCCATTGTCACGTGGGAGTTCCTTGTCCTCATTTACGGGCCTAACGGTAAATACGGCACCAATTTGCGGCTTCCAGTGCTGCTGATAAGTGGACACGACGCACTCTAGTGTCACTTGGGACCATTTATTTTTAGTACATCGCCTAATTCATTGAATACTCACTTATATCAGTAGACAAGTGGTTACGAAGCACTTCCCGATACGCGACATGTGATTTGGTCACGATGGAACCGTAGGCCGGTTGGTTGACGGGTTTACTCCTCACAATGGCTGAGTCAAGATTTTGATTTGAGAAAGGCCAATTTAATAAATATATGTTTTTTATCGAAATGTATACTTATTATATCATAAAGCTTTTGTTTTCTTATACATTAAATTTGTACATTGAAATAATTCAAGCCTAATGCAGATAAGGTAATACCAATCATTTTGCTTTTCTCTTTAGGCTACTTCAACAGTCACATGTTTTTTTTCATCTATGAAAGAATTTGAAAAATGAGAATATAAAATAATCGATCTTTTATCAAATAAAATCAAAATTATTAAGACTATAAGTATCTATACATAAATAATTATTGATAATATTCAAAATCAAGTGTATATAAAAAAAATTAAAACTTGGGATCAAGGCCGAGGCTCCCAGGTCCCAACATAGCTCTGCCCCTAACTCTTCATATAATTGATCAAGATTCGATTCTTTGAGTCAAATTGCAAGAAAATAATTTTTGTGAATTCCTAGTCTTTGATTGGATGGGATAAGAAATTAGCTGAAGTGTACGTAAGCTGACCTAGGCATTACCGTCAAAACAAAAAGATTTGGCCTAAAAATTGGGAAGTCGTTTGGTTGGCACGTGGAAGTCCATTATGGGGCGTTCCGGATTCGTTCTTTGACAGTCCTGTGATTGGAGTTTCTGTTGGGTTGGTGGATGGCCTGATGGGTGCGATTTGTAGCGAACTACTCTAGTAGTTGTGGGGCTCATCAGGTTCGGCCAAAAGATTAGAGCTGCCCGACCTGGTGTGGAGGCCGTTGGGATGTGATCATATGTAATGAAATAGAGGTGAGATGAGGGATTCAGGGTCCCGGTAATGTGGCTAGGCGCTACAGGATTGCAGTGAACAATTTCAACCGTACAAAAATATTTTTAATGATTTGAATTAAAAATTCTTTTAAAAGAGTTAATTTTAAATCCGAATCTTTGAAAACTTAAATAGACAACTGAGTTGCTCACTGCAACCCTGTAGTGCCAGCCTCACTTCAGGGTCGTGAGATGACAGGAGCTTTCTCGTTTCGGCTTTGACCTTTGCGAAGGCAAAACATGGCGTTTGGATTAAGGCAGGAACTTTGGAATGAAGTAATCTTCTCGGAACTCCAATTAGCGTTTAGCAAGGTGCAGCCGTGTTTCTCTTTTCTTTCGCTTTGTTTTTGTCTTGGATAATGGAAAAAAATTTCAGTACCGAGCGACTACGTGATGTCCTCTCGCATATCCAAACCGTTCATTTCATTTCTGAACGGTTTAAAATTGGAGAGAGAAAATGAGAGAAAAAGTGTTGAGATGAGAGGAGAGAGAGAATTTCAATCCGAGCCGTCCAAGAATATATTGAACAGTTCGGATGCGCCGAGCGGATACCACATGGAATAGACCTCCTCGGCACTGAAAAATCTCTCTCGATAATGAATGAGAAATACAGGTGTCTAGTGGATGCCTAATATCGTGGAATATAAGACGAGATTTGTGATATTTTCGAGAAAACCCAATGGATTGGCCTGGTCACTAGTGGTCACGGCCTCTCCTTTAAGATTGAAGGTTTAAAACTTTCCTTTGGAACTGCTGAAAATTTGTTCGGTCGTTAACTTTTTAGCCTTGAAATTAGTCGATGTGCGCGCTGAGTCGCTGACTAGCATGGACACCTTGTTATAAAAAAAATGCGATACTTTCAAGAACTTAGAGAAGATTATTACTGTATCCATAACCTCAAGAATGAATAACCATTAAGAAGTTATTGATATTGATATGATGCAAACGTGCAAAACAAATCCATTGACCGATGGTATTTTTGACCGCAGACATTATGACGTTTAAGTTAGTCGGAGTAATTAATTACTACTCCCTCCGTTCCAAAATAGATGACAATTTTTGAAACTCGTGTCATTTTCCGTCACTTATATCTTTCAATCTATAATGTTTTTCATGAGTTTGAAAACTTTGTATAATAGAACAATTCGAAAACTATCAAACAAGATCCATATTGAATATGTTTTGAGATCCATATTGAAAGATATAAGGAATTGAAATTGGCAGAGATATCAAAAATTGACATCCAATTTGGGACGGAGGGAGTATTATAAATACTCAGAAATTTAGGATTTCAGAGTGCATACTATTTCAAGTGGCAATATGTGACATACTCCCTATGTCCCAAAATGTTGTGCCTGTTTTTATTTTTGGACGTCTTAAAAAATTGCCTATATCTTTTAATGTATAATATTTTATATATGCAATATAGATCTTGTTTGATAGATCTCAATTGATTCTTTTAAACAAAGGAAACAGACACAACAAATTAGAACGGAGGGAGTACTTTATAACGTCCTTAGTGAAAAGATCCGAGGGAAGTCGGATTCCTAAACAGGGTATGTCCTTTATTGATATCTAACCTAATAATAAAAGAACATTAAAAGGGTTTGGACACTTTTTAATTTAGACCAATTTATCCCTTGATTTTGCCCTATTTACCTTCTAGTCCTCAAGCCATGAATCGTCCCACCCCACCGAACCACCATCACCCCTTTCGGCCAGCCCCCGCCCGACGCCACCACTACCGCAGCCACCTTGAAACCCCACCACCGCAACTCCCTCACTCCATCAGCGTTTTTAAAAAAAAAATAACAGCTGCGAGGTTTCACACCCGCGCCGCCACTGCGGGCCCAGCCGAAGTGCGGCCGGACGCCACCTTGAGATTTCGAAACCACCACAGCAATCTACGGACACCGTGCAACACTTACCGGAGCTTCAAATCGCGTTTGAGGTAGTTTTCCGGAAACCCGAAACCTTAATCTCCATTTTAATGGAAATAGGACCAAAACTTAATATTTGATGTAGATGGTAACCTAAATTTAATTTTTTAATTAATGTTTAGCCCAGTTTTCATTAACTTTTAGTCCTATTTGTATTGAAAAGTTTTTGTCAGGCCTTGCATTAAATTGGATGGTTTGATTATTGCATAGATAAGAAGTTATGGAGAATTGTGGTATTGAAATTTATGTGTATGTGAAGAATTATGCGATTAATAAATTTATCGGATTAATCGTAGTTTATGTAGTAATTATATAATAATTAAATAGGATTTGGATTTAAAAAGTAAATGAGGAGATATTTTCTTTTAGCAAAAAAAAAATAGTTACTACTTATAAGCTAATCTCAAAATATATTATTGGTCATATTAGTCTCATATCACCTCATTATAAAGATAAATATTAAACATTTATTGTATTTTGTTTTGAAAAAATATAAAGTTAAGTAAATACTAAATTTAGTAATATGCACTTTCGAATAAAAATTAGTTTGGAAAATCTATGAATAATAATATGGTAGTTAAAGATAATATTTTAAATAGAAAAATAGTGGAAATGTTTTATAAATTCTAAATGTGAGAAATAGACTTAATTTTAAATGTAGTAATTAATTGTTTTACTAAATATTTTTTTTGTGATAATAAAGAAATAGAATAAATAATTTTGAGAATACTATATAAGTTGATATTATCAGTTTGGTAAAAGAAAAAGGAAAAATATTGCTCCATCCATCCTTTTTAAGTGTTCTGCTTCGTAATTTCAACTTATGAAAAAAATATCATCATTATACCTTTTACATCAACTTTTTCCCCCACTTTTCCTACTTACCCATCATCATTACACTTTACTCACTAACTTTTCAAAATGGAATCTACTTTTAGGACAAAATAGACAATACACTAATTTTTACCCACTAACGTTACAAAATGGACACTTATTAAGGGACAGCCCAAAATGGAATACGGGACTCTAAAAAAGGGACGGGGGGAGTATCTTTTAAGATAATGATTTTATTCAAACCGTCATATGCTTTTTTGACTTATTCGTCAATTAATATTTAATAAATTAGAACATTGTTATGTCAGATATTGTATTTGTGGGTTTTGTATGCTATTGATTGTTACGTGAATTATTGTAATTTGAATTATTACGTAAACGTAGAAGTTAGACAATAGGTACCCTGGGGGTATTCGTGGCCAAATTGAAATTGAATAGACGTTAATAAAGCAATTGTCACAAAAGTAATAAGTGATTGGAGATTGTGTGTTGTGCCATGGTTGGAAATTATTGGGAGAAAAAGAATCTCGATCGAGGAGAATCGTAGAAACTATTAAATACAAGATAAATTCATAAAAGGCTACATGTGACTGCGTGTTGAAATTTTTGTATAATTTTGTGTTATTTTATTAAAATTGCAAATTGTGGTATATAAAAGCACTTCCACGGGCACGAAATTTTCGTGCTTGCACGACGGGAAAAACCTAGTTGTTTATAAAATCCCTATAACTTGTGTGATCTTTGGAATTTGACAGAATCCGAATTAAGACGATCGAATCATCCCATAATTGTCCATTCCCCGCTGGACATGGCCGAGCAGTTCACGTGCCAGTCCAATCTAGCCCCAAGAGTCGGTTGGCTCTATTGGTTTGTTTGTGAGTCGAATCATGGCCAGCTCTATTGGTCCGTATGAGAGTCGAATTATGACTCAGGACCAAGGTCGGAGGCTTCTAGTGAGGGAGGTGACACATGGTTCTAACTTCTTCTTTTTTTTTGATCCTTTGTTCTAACTTCTTTTCTCCCTTCATTTTGATTTCATCGTGCCCTAAGTCAAAAATAAATAAAAAATGGTGAATGGTGTCAATTTGAATTGTGGTGGTGCTCATCAAGGGTGGAATTGTGATGCTAGACTCTCTCCACTTTGAATTATTGAGTACTATTTATTAGAATGAGATTATTGATTAGTGCTTTTTGATTTGTGCACAAAAAAGGGGTCTTGTTTGCGATCATTTGTTTCGGACTTGTTCATGTTTTTCAACGCTGAAGTTTTGATTCTAAAACTATTTTTGAGCATGAGATAATAGTTTCGTAAGTAGCTGATAACTTATTTTAATTTCGACACCCAGAACTCAAATCCTGACCCCCACCGCTCATGAGATACTACTGTACCTTCACGGCTTCTTGATTCAGCTTTGTGGCTTTTTCGGCTAGTCGTCAAAGAACAGCAACCAAAAATTAGTTGCCTTAAACAAACTGGTGGATCAAGAAATGAGAGTCCAAAAGGCATCGTGGGGGTTCCTAGATTGAATATTCAATTAAGACATACGTGTAAAACTCCTTGGACAAATAGGGCATTGTCTAAAAGTACTTTGTGGAAATATTCGTTCTGGACCTTAAATAAGTGATGAGCCAAGTGACCTAACTGATAGTTTAAGCACAACTATTTCATGTATCAATGCTACTTTCCAACACAAACACGGTTTGGTGCAAGTCTTGTCCACATCAAATTGAAACCGGACGCAAACATGGAAGACCGTTTGGCCATTCATCTTTCTCACCCAAAAATGAATTGACTGTTTCGATAAGCACCACATCCTTATTCATATTTCTTGATTCTTGAACGAACCATATCCAAATCCGTATTACTATGTTACTGTTACCAATGCACTCACCCGTGCTTTCCCTTTCTTTTATTTTCCTTTCCATGCAACTAAACGGATTCAAGTATAATTTGGATACCTCGTCGAAGAAGGAATGGGTACAAGGAAAAGCAAGGAAACAATAAAACACAGAGAACCAGTAGTGAAATAGTAATTTACAGTATTTTGTTTGCTGCTGATTTTGCTACTCCTTTTTGTTTAAATGTCACTCCCCTGTAAGTATTTTTGGTGCAAAAAAATACACTTGCAAGATAATGACGTTTAACAAAAAAAAAAGTAGCAGCAAAATTATTTCCTATTTTATTTCCTTTGATACTATAAAAAAAACAAAAAGGAGAGTTGTAAGAGAAACTGGTTTCTCGCGTTTGGTTAGACGACAAAAGAAGAAAATACTACTACATGCCAGGAGAGGTGGGGAAAGGGCAAGAAAAAGCCGAAGGACTGTAGCCTATTCTAAAGTCACATAATACGCATGCATAAACAAGCACAACAATATGAGCGCTAATGTGAAAGCATCACACTTCCTCGAAACATGTCTCGACCTACTAAAATTTGCAAGACGGTCCGACTAACAACAGCAAAAGTTGGAAAATTGACAATTCCATCTGGACAAGAAAACAGATACAGTAGTAATTCCAAAGCTCATTGCCATCGCTTGAAAAATAAGCAAAACATCATCACACCACTTTACCATCCAGTTGTAGAAAAGTAAAAAAGAAGGGCAGAGCAAAGCAATCATCAGGTGTCCGATAAGAATCAAATCCTCCAAGCATCATCCATATATACACACACAAAAGATGACTCGTTACACGCAACTTGCTTTTTACAAATTCCACTTTCAAAGCCGCGCCCAAACAAGACTTCCGAGACCCCCAAACCAAAATGGTGGCTTAACAAATTTTTTAAAATTTTCCCCTCTCCCCTAATACCTACTTTACATCATAAAAGAGAGAGGGCTCTTCTTTTTACTACTACTACTACTAATAATAACATAGTACTTAATAATAAATAAAAACCTAACTCCTGTCCCCCTTCATTATTTGGTTAACCAACTCTTTACTTACAGACAGACTCATATTACATACAGAGAGACCCTTTTTTAAATAAAACATATTTACACCCAACAAAAGATTTTTCTTCAAAAAAACTCATCTCCAGCTACTCATCAAAAGATTGTTGTTGTTGTTGTGGCAATCATGTCCTCAGCTTTCAGTTTTCTTTTCTATATATACCGATCCGCGCGGTGGTTCTGTCTCGGGAGGTTCGCTACGCCAGGGTAGGGATACTGCAGTTGCGCCGGTTATCCCTGTCCAGGCAGTCGAACCCCTCGATCCTCACGGCCGGGTTGTTACCAAAACTCGCCCGCACGCAGGACCCTCCTTTCCTGGAGGAGGATGATGGCGAGAGCGATAGCCCCGGCGGAGGGGGGACGGGGATCGAGCGCGGCGAGACGGGGTTGAATTTTTCGTCCCCGAATCGGTCGTCCTGGATTAGTGGGTTAGATACTCTGCTCGGCGGAGACCCGCAAAAAAATGGGGGCGACGAGGCTACCGGGGCACTAGTTTGCTCCGCACCATAACCACCCTGTAATCAAAGCCATACGAAAACCAAAACCCCAATTCAATAACTTTATATCCACCACAGAAATGGGTTATCCCCCAAGAAATTGTCCTAACCGTTCAATTACTGAAACATAACCCACAAATTAATTTACGTTTGTCTACAATAGGGGAATGAAAAATCAAAACAACTAGACGAAAGTGGGGACAATAACAAAAAAATTAAAACAAGAGGTTGTCTAAAATTTCAAAATTAAAATAAAAGGTTGTCTAAAATTTCAAAATTACTAAAATAAATCTTCCTCTCTTTTTTCAGAAAAATTTTAAAAAATCTTTCCATTGGTTGGTTTCTAAAAAAAAAGATATAGGGAAGTTCAAAAAAAAAAAAGTTCAGTTTTCTCCCCGATTTCTTGGAACTTTCGCATTAATTTTCCTCTTCATTATTTTCCCTCCTTTCCCTTTCCATCCCCAAGTTCCAAACAGAGCCCAGGATTTGGGGAGGGGGGAATCAACCACCAAATAAGAAAAATCAAGGCTTTTAGACATTCCAAACACGGCCTAACCAGTCACTTTTAAATAACCCAGAGAATATGCAACAAGAAAATACTATAATTGAATTATACCTTTAGGAGGATGATGTCCAGCAGATCTGTTCCCGCTTTCGATTCGCACAGCAGCTCTGACTGATGACTGAAACACCAAACAACAAAGAGTCACAAATCCAATTTCCAACACACAAAAAAGGTTTCTTTTTTCAAAGGATCAATTTTTATTTTTATTTTTATTTTTATTTTACCTAATTTGCCATCGCAGGGGTCTGATTGGGTCGGGAACGCCGTGGTTGAGGAGACCGAGGCGGCGCGGCTTGGGGCAAACCACCGCCTCTCTCCTGTCGGACATCGAGACGTAAACGGTGGTCCTCATCTCTTCACAGGCTGCGAAGGCGGCGTTCTGCTGTTGGACGGCGCAGTGATGGTTCATTTTCCGCTCTGATCTAACGCCTCGAACAAACGCCTGATTTCAAAACCCACAAAAAAATTCAGCTTCAGACAAGGGTGCGACGACCAACGACTCGATCCGTAAAAAAAATGAAAAATTTATATTTAATTTTAATTGAAGAAAGTAATAAACTTGGTTGACCAGATCTGAAGGATGTGAACAGTTACGGATCGAGATCCAAACGATGGCCAAGTGTAAAAGATTAAATTGGGTAAATAATTGCAGGCCGACGGTGGGTGAACTATTTTATTTTAAATTTTTGGGTTTGAATCATCGGAAGATGAACCAACACAAGTCTAAAATTCGAAATAATCAGAGTTCAGGGAAACGATGCAGATCTGTGCTAAATATCAAAACTTTAGACCTTTGGAAGTTAAAATAGTGAAAAATCTAGTCACGGGAGACTTTTTTGGGCACTTCTTTTCGTGGGTTTCTCCGCATAAAAAAAAAAATAAAAAATAAAAACTTTAGATCTTTGGAAATTAAACACTCAAAATCCAGTCACGGGAGACTTTTCTGGGCGTTTCTTTTTGTGGGTGTCTCCGCAAACCAAAAATTCAATTTCACCCACAAATTTTAAGAATCTTAAAGCTTTGGAAAGTAAAATGATTTGCTCAGATTGTTCAAGATCTTCAATGAAAAATACACAAGCTGAAGAAAATTTTGGAAATTCGGGGGCCAAAACTGCAACGTGAGTTAAAAATAACTGGAAATTGGAGCCAAATTTTTTTTTTTGAGGGGAGTAATAAGTTCAAATGGATGGAGCAGTCGTACCTATGCGAGCTGTTGGGAGAAGTGAGAGTAGCTGTTATCCTCCTAGAGGAGGATTCAAATAAGGAACAGAGAAAAAAAAAAAGGCTACGGAGGAAATGGTTAGTGGTAGGAAGGACGGTAAAGAAGGGGGTAGGCTGACTTTTATAGAGTGAGTGAATTGTGGAGAGAGAGAACGAATCAGAAAAGCAAGTGTAGAGAGAGAAAGACGAAGATGATGATGATGTTGTTGGGGGGGGAGCGTTTTTGAGCGAACGAGGAGAGAGAAAGGAAAGTGTGTGGGGAGCAAGACCTGCAACAAGGCTGCAAAGGGATACAGCCCTTTGATTTTTCTATTTTTAAATATTTTTTTTAATTTACTTTCGAAAAAAATGTTTTTTAAAGTGTTTTTGGTCCTCACGCAGGCGGTGCCTCCCGCGAGAAACCCCCATCGGTTTTCGCACCAAACTTTACCCCAAATAAATATATTATTTTATTCGCAGATTTTTTAGGGTAAATTTCACTGGCATCCCTGAAGTTTTTCACAATTATAGGGCTCTTCCCAATGGTTTTTGAAACTGCACGGATCTCCCTTGATTTTGAAACTATTCTCCAGATTCCACCCTATCATTACATCCGTTTGTTATCTTAATGGAAATTAGTGATGTCATCATAATTTACGCACTAAATTACTAGGCGGGTAAGGAAGAACGATTTAACCGTTCAAACTGACGTTATTCAACCAAACGGGTGGGTTTAAACAGGTTTATTGATAGTATCAGCCAGTTTTGATTTTCAATAATTAAAAATTGATTAAATTGATTCATTTTAATTTTTCCATTAAAAATTAGCTCTTATATCCTACATACAAAATAAAATTGACTGGACAATTTCAAACTGTATTGTCGATTAATCACTTAATCATCTCATGCATTGATTGGACAATTTCAAATAGTATTATCGGTTAAGGTTTGAACATGATTTTATTTGCCATGTAATTGCTGAGGAGTAGTTTTTTTCCTAGTTGTAGAGTTTTGAATTTATTACTACTTGAGTGTTAAGTTATTTGAGGAATTGAACTAATGGGGGTGTTTGGCAAGTAGATTATTGGATTTTTGGATTCTCATTTTTGGATTGTGGGTGTTTGGCAACAGATTTTGAAAATGGATTTTGGGAGAATGGATTTAGCCAAAAACCAAAATCTGGGTTTGAGGATTTTTTGGGATTCTCATTTTCGGATTTTGAGTTTATATTACGAAAATACCCTTAATACTCTTGTCATTTTACCAAATCTACCCCTCCCTCTCTCCTTATCCACACCGTTCTGCCTCTCTGCTCTACCACACATTCGACACCAGAGAAGAGAGAGAAGAAAAGAGAGAGACCAGAAAAAACCATAATTCTTTTTTTTTTTTTGCTTCGGAGTGTACTTTTTATTTTGTTTTATATTTATGTTATGTGTCGTTAAATTAGAGTGTTACTTGTAAACATTGGTCTTATTATTTGAAATCTAAAATACCAAATAAAAATACCAAATGTCTTCCTTAAATTAAAAAAAGGGAAAAAATTACATATCAAAAATAATTATTTTAACACAATAATATAAAGGCCAAAGGCATATAGCGAATTTGAAAAACACAAAAAAAAAAAGAAGGCAAAAATAAAACATTACTTTAGAATAATAATAGACTTTAATAGACAGCCCATAAAAACTATTCAATAATAAAGTTAAAAAAAATTGGAAAAAAAAAATGCAAGTCACCTGGTATAAGAAGACAAAGGGCAATATGGTAAAAATGCAACCTATAATTCATTCTCAACAATCATCTACCAAACACTACTACATTTTCAAAATATATTCTGCACAAATCTCCCAAACACTCCACCATACTCAAAATACATTCTGGCTATAATCAAAAAACTCAAAAAACCAAAAAGCTAAAAATGAAAAGTCAAAAAGTAGGCTCCCAAACACCCCCAGCCCCGGAGGAGCTTTATCATTATCATTCTGGATTATCTTCCCAAATACATAATCTATTTTTTGTATTATCTTCAAAATACCCATTCATAATCTATTTTGACCATTATTCTCTCAAACACTCTATCAGATTCATAATCAATTATGGTCATAATCCAAAATGCCAAATGCAAACATAATTAGGCTTCCAAACAGCCCATAAATGCCATTTATACCCTTCTGTCCACACTTTGAAAAAAATACGAGATCAACGCATTTTCAAAAAATAATAGGGGAGGACCCTGTAATTGTAAACCTTAGGGCCTGTTTGGATGCGGGAAAAAAATTAGGGGTATTAGTTAATAAGGGGGGATAAAATAATAAGGGGTATTAGTTAATAAGAGATGGCCCACATTGATGTGATGTTTATAGAGGGGTGATTAAATAGTAGGTTGTTTGGATGAGGTATTAAAGAAGGGGGATTAAATAATATTTCGTTTGGATGGAGGATTAATAGGGGGTATAAGGAAGGGTGTATGACATAAAAAACTATCAAATGACCATTTTGCCCTTGTGCAGTCCCTAAATTAATTATGTATTACGTTTTACATGTAATTGCAAATTTAATTATTCATTCACAATTTAAGCCATAATATTTATTTCTACTAACAAATTAACGAATTTAGTATTATTATTAAACAATTTTTTTGATAAAATTTGATTTTTTTTTAAAAAAATTAAGTGTTCCAAATTTCAATCCGTTTGAACCGTTGGAAAGATTTTAGTTTTCTGATCATTTTATTCTAAATGGTCATAATTAAATTTTAACTGTAGAGCTCTCGCTGATTAACCCTAAGAAAGTCGTAGAATTAAATATTTTTTAGTACAAATCAACGAGAGCCATATAGTTAAAATTTAATTATAACCATTTAGGATAAAATGATCAGAAAACTAAAATCTTTCCACCGGTTCAAAACGGATTGAAAATTGGAACACTTATTTTTTTACACCATTTATATCTTATTTTTCTGATCATTTTATCTTAAATGGTTGAATGGAGAGTAGAAGTTGGTTGAATGGTGAATGAAAAAAGGGGATAACAAAGGGCATTTTTGTCCACAAAACGCCCCTCCACAAGGGAATTATTTTTGGGGACCTCAGGAGGAGCCCAAAAATAAGACCATACAATCCCTTCAATTAGGGAAAACGAAAAGGGGGTGAAAAATAATAGGGGAGCAAATTGGGTTGCCAAACGGGGGAAATCAGGTGGACCCCTCCCCATATACCCCTTCTAATTTTTGCTCCCCTCTTTTCTCTTCATCCAAGCATGGCCTTAGGGGAGAAAGCAGGGCCTTAGGGGAGAAACTTCAGGGAAGGCCAGTGAAATTTATCCAAATCTTAAATATCAACTCAAAAAGGCTCTTACCTCACCCAAACAAGGAGGTAAAAAAAAAATTTGTACTCGCCTCTGGAAACGGACATATGGCATGTTTATACACTCTAGTTAATATTGAACTCCGAAAGTCGGCAGGTCCTAATCTTTAAAATAACATGATAATTTTGCTTTAAACAAATACTGTAACTGCCAAAAAATAATTTTTTTTAATTGTTTCACTATAAACATCAACGTGACATTAATTAAAAACATAGCTTTCCGTTGAACATTTTAAATAATTTCCTGCTTTTGAAAACAATTTAGATGACAATACATTTATTACATTAGATTTTCACCTTTTTTTTAATCCTTCAGACATGATTTTTTTCCTTTCAATAAATTGACCATGTTATTTCTCTGATTAGATACGTATAATGTTACCAATGAATCAAGGTGATATCGTCCGTCTAAACTTGGTTTCTCTGGAGTTTATTTAATTTCCAAAATGCGAGAAGTCATCATCATCTTGATTCTTAATCACAAGTCTCATACCCTAAACTAATAGGATGTGCATGCGGGGAAATGGTTGAAGGAGTACAAAACTAAGCCTTGAGATCTCCTATCTGACTCTCCCTGTTCGATTCGTCTATCTCATCTCTCTCGACTGTTTATCTCGGAAATCAACGGTTGAGATGGATTGAGCATGTTTTGCTCCAAAACGATGTTGTTTTGAGAAAAAAATGTTTGGCCCATCTCAACCGTTGATTTACGAGATCAACGGCCAAGAGAGGTGGGACAGACAGGTCGGACAGAGGATCTGGACTCGCCAGTGCTTCAAGTTGAGCCATTTGGGTGACTAGTCTCGGTAATTCTAGCACAAAGCCTTCAATCGACTCCAAACTCTAACACAAAAATAATTGGTACACCGAAAATTTGTTGCCATTTCATCGAAACATCTACTCTACTCCGTGTTATTTATGATCTAGGGCATAGCATGGGTTGTATGCTAGTTTGAAATATAAGAATGTGGGGGTGTTCCACTTTCTCAAAAAAGTACTTTTTGGAAAAAGAAGGTAATTTCAAATTCAAATATAATGAAAATGAAAAATATTTTTTCAATTTTTTTTGCATCGTTTAAAAGATCTTAATAAGATTTATCAAATAAGATCCATATTGGTAGGAAAATTATTTGCGTAAATACATAATTTTTGAGCTTGAAATTACCTTCTTTTTCAAAAAAGAACTTTTGCAAGAAAGTGGAACACCCTCTGTATTGATTTTACAGGTACTTTAAGTTTATCAAACAACCTCTAAGCTTGTTTGTTGAATCTATACCTCAAAACAAGTGCATTAGGCTTTGTGTTTTTTTTTCCTCCTAAAATTTTTTCAGCACATCTCTGGTTAAAGAAGAGAAAATGCTAAGAGCACCGACTGTCACGTGGGATCCAATCCGAGTTCTGAGATCCTGTGATCTGAACGGAAAATTGAAAGATTGGATTAAACATCTACACATATCCAATTACGCTAATTTTTCACGGGTTCACTTGGTTTTTTTTGTAAAGAATTATTAGACAACTCAGATCATCTGTGCAGGACAAATTCACATGCGGGGGTGTGGCCGTAATCGGGTTGTTTATAGCAAGTGGTTATTATTCATCTGTATATTGCAATAATATCAAAAGCTGATTAATCATTTGAAGATTTCCCATTTTTCTTGATGTCTAGATGGACAGATAGGTGACTTTATTAAACCTGTTTAAGCTTGTTCATCGTCATTGTCAAGTATGCACCAAGAAAGATTTTAGGCAAAGTGATTACAATTTTTTCTAAATGAATAAATTTGTATATAAAAAAGCCAAATATAACAATTACCGTGTAAATTGCACTTGAATTCAGGAAATCATTTTACTACTTTTTCTTTTACCACAATACGTTCCGCCTAAAATTTACAAGTTCCTTATTACACTTTATTAAAGATGAAAAAAATCAATAAATATGAACAAACTTAATGTGTTTAACAAACAACCGCAATTAAACTTCTGTACGTACCAAAGAAAAAAAAATTATTTAACGAAAAAGTTCAACGTCAAAACTGGACCAAATGATGAAAGCAGTATGGACAAATGTAACTTATGAACAAAAAATCTCTCCAAATCTATCTTACGAATAAAAAAATGTAGGATAAGATCTCCAAAAGCATGTGACACCATGTCACGGAAGTGATTTTCAAATACAGTTTTACTCAAGTAAAATTAGTTCTAAGTATGTCCTGTGAAAAAAATATTTTTTCCTTTAATGT
Source organism: Rhododendron kiyosumense (assembly GCA_019656275.1). Taxonomy (NCBI): domain Eukaryota; kingdom Viridiplantae; phylum Streptophyta; class Magnoliopsida; order Ericales; family Ericaceae; genus Rhododendron; species Rhododendron kiyosumense. The sequence continues at coordinate 1,245,924 of BPLS01000137.1, forward strand.
GAATAAGTCTGGACTTTAGTATTTGCTCTCAGTCTTACCTAGATCTCAAGTTTGAATTTTCGTGAGTGCCATTAACTTTCGTAGAGCCAGTTCATATGGGGCTTTTAAGTTCTAATTGGACTGCGGCTAATGGACGGTAGTATTGGTCTTTCAATTTTAATTTAGTCAATGTGTCAATGTGTACGTAAGCTAGCTCGTAAGTCGAACGAACACTATGAATTGTAAAAATTGTAAAAAAAAAATTTTAATGTACACACAACGCAAGAAACGTTTAGCTATTCTATAGTTTTGCCCAACTCTATATTTGGAGAACCAAAGGCATTTTAGAAACTCAAATATAAAAAGTATGATAGGATCCTTTTAAATTCTCTCATAAACTGCAAAAAGTGAAAATAAATTAAAAGAATCTTTCTCTAATATGTCACATCCAGTATCCATTGTGGAGTTTTAGAGATAAGTTGGAGATGCTTTTAATAATAAAGGCTAAAAGAAAGGATTTTGAACATTATGACTTAAAATCCTTCTGAAAATGTTGAACTATTCTAGGATCAAAAAAGTGGATTACAGAGTAATTAGGTCCTGTTCCGCTTAGGTTTTTATTTTAAATATTTATTTTTCATTTTATGAGACATGTCATTCTCTCACAAACATCACTTTTAATTCAAAAAATAAGTATGATTCATATTTTTTAAATAAGTACTTATTTTAGTTAGTGAAATATGATTACTTATATGGAGTAGAAGATTCTTGGAAAATAATTGGACATATCGAGATGTTGGAAAATTCAAAGATACATTCCATATAAATATGGCAGGGGAAGGAAAAATGTCAAATTATAACATGATTAGCACGTGCCTAGTTTAATTGATGTGCCTTTTTGTTAACCAATCAGCACAAGAAGACATATAGGTAGACCTAATGCGAAGAATTAATCAACTACAGTAGTATAAAATTAATTCCCTGGGTATCGATAATGGGCGCATCAATTGTGCACAGATCTGCACGTGGGCCCACTTAAGAGTCTTGGTTCAATAATTCAAATTGTTCATTAATTCTAAAATAATGCCTTGAGTAGTTTTGAGAAAAATCAGCTTAATCGAATAAATGTAAATGCTTAATCCAATATATCAGTTTTTCATTTAGAAAATAGTATCCTAAATTATGAATAACAATTAAAAAATTAGGTGAAATACTTACAATTATCTGACCGAGATGATTTTTCACCAAACCGCTCGAAAAATTATCGTAAAATTAGTGAACGGATCAGACTATTTATGCAAAACCCATAAATAAACCCCACGTGCCGATCTGTGCATCATTGGTACAATCTCATCGGCACCCATAGTTGAACTTTTTTTTTATTTTTTTTGTTTCGAAAATGTAATTGAGGCCCGATACAGTTCATGACACAGGATTCATGAAAAGTGTCCATGACAAAATCTGGACAGATCCAATGTGATGGATTCTCTATCATTTTCGAATGTTAATCTAGGTTAGCTGGCCGGCACATGAGCTTCAATCTAATCACGTGGAGTGTGAAGTGCATGTGTGTGAATGAAACAAAAGGACAAGGCCCATGTATATAGCTCTCACCGGTGGGTGGGGGGGTGTTGGGGTGGTGGCTGCTATTTCGGGAATGGAATTAAACACATCACCAAAGGAAATCATGGCATAATTAACGTTTCGGACTCTTGTATCCAATAACAATCGCTAGAAAATTATCCTAGCACGTGCCACTTGACTCTTACTTGTTAGTTTCGGGCACTCAATCAACTCTCAAAGTCTTTTCAAAAAAATCAACTCTCAAAGAGAACGACGCATAGAATTTGTTTGCACTTGAAACAAGTTGGGACAAATTGATAGTACTAATTTTTTGTGGAGTCAAAGCGGTAAAATTTGGTTGCAAACTACAAGATATACTTGTGGGAGAATTTATTTATTTCTTTTTTGATCCGAACGCGTGAGAGATTAAAGCAAGTGCACTTGTATCTTTCTAGCTCCACCCGTCTCCACTGACTATAAAGCACTAACACTATTAGAGATTGTTGTCATATTCATGTCGTGTGCTCCGAGGACACGTGGGAACACGTTGGGGATATGCCACATGGCGTGTCCATTAAGTTACTATTTTTCATGTTAAGGCACGCTAGGGACACCGCAAGATGATTTTTATAAGTGTTGAAAAACTTTTTCAGGGAAAGTACTTGACTTGGATTTGTGTTTTGGAAGAGTTGTTTTGAAAAGAAAAAATAAAAATGGAGTCCTATGTAGTGTTCGTGTCTCCATTTTTTAGAATTACTGTGTTTCATATCTGCGTTTGTGTTGCTCCGTCGTGGATGTGTTTGTACCCGTGCTAAATAGAATGGGGTATCATGGGAAATCATACTGAGCTTCCTGCCTTTTTCTCTTCCCTTTTTAAAAAGAATTTTTCAAAAAATTCTTTCTAGATTTTTCATACTTTCAACATTTCTCTTTTTATCTCTCTCTACTTATTATCTCTATTATTTTTCAAAAAAAATTTCAAATATCAATCCAAACAACCCATTAATTTTTCGGTTTGTGAGACTTGGAGCAGTTAAAAAAAGGTCGAGAAAAATGCAAATAGCTCTATCGGAATAGAACGATCTCGGCCTTAATTTAATGTAACATTCTTAGGGATTATTAACCCTTGTGGTTAAGATATGAGATTTAATTTTTGTTCCTTTCTATATACTACTATATAATTTAGGTTCAAAATTTTCTAAGTTCTGTTAATTGTTACTCCCTCCATCCCATTTTTATAATGCATTTTCGTTTTTCGTGCCGTTCTTTCAATACTTATATCTTTCAATATAAATCTCCAAACATATGCAATATAGATCTTGTTTGATAGTTCTCAATTAGATCTATAATACAAAATTTTCAAAATTATGAAAAATATTATAGATTGGGAGATATAAACGTTGAAAGAACGGCACGAATAACGAAAATGAACTATAAAAATGGGACGGGGGGAGTACAATGCTAGTCCATACGGGGCTTGACTAGCTCCAACTTTAATTGGAGCATCTGCCAGAGGACAATTAAATAACTATTACTCCCTCTTTCTCTACTTTGTTGTGCCTATATTGACTTTTCCAAAATTTAAAGGAACATCATAATTACATTGGCTTTTCGTCAATTTTACCATTTTACCTCTATGACAAAATATTATCATTATTTCATAAAAAATAAAAATAATTGAACCCAAATTATGGTATTGAAGCGACATCCACAAATAGAGCTGGATAATAGACACGAAACATGATAGTACTATACGAATCGGATACAAAGTTAACGGGTTAGAGTTGACCATTTCTAACATGAAATACGAAAATGACATGACTTGAAAATACGAATTCTAAATGGGTCGGGTTCGGATTGAACACTCAAGACACGAAACTGACACGACCAACATAATTACTTATCTATGTCATCCATTAACACGACACGACCTGAATACGAACATATATATATATATATATAATATTATTATATATGTAGAAATAAGAAAAATAAAATAAAAGAGTAGACTTGGGCAACAGACATGAAATACGATAACACGATACAAATCGGATACGAAATAAGCGGGTTAAGTTGACCATTTCTGACACGAAACACGAAACACGAAAATAACACGACTCAATAACACAAATTCTAAATGGGTTGGATTCAAATTGGGTGCTTTGTAACATGAATCCGATTGATCCGACATGAACACAACTTGACACGACCTGTTATCTAGGTCTATCCACAAGTAGTAGTCCTGTCCTATCATGTCAAATCAAGTTTAAATTTTGAATATGAGAGGGAAAAAATGAAAGGTACTCCCTTCGTCCCAAATTCTTTATTCAGTTTGCAAAACGAAGTGTTAAAAATAATACAATTTTGGCAAGAAAAAATCAAAAGTTTTTCAACAACTTACTAGATATTAATGAGTATTTTTAATTTGTGAAAAGAGTTTGAATTTTTTCTTGAAAAATGTTTGAATTTTTTCATGAAAAATTTGTATTATTTTTAACACTTCGTTTTGCGGACTGGATAAAGAATTTGAGACGGAGGGAGTAAATGGTAATATGAATATCAAAAAATAGGAAATTTTGAAATAAGCACATCATTTTAGGACATTTCAAAAAAGAATAAGGACATAACAAAGTGGGATAAATGGATTATCTTTTAGGAATTAAGCCCCGTTCCAGAATGGGAAAAATGTCCTTAATTTTTAAGAAAACAATTTCAAACTAAAAAATAATGGGTTTACTGAAATATAAAAGCATGAAATATGAATCTTTTTTCAAAGATCTTTATTGAGATATTTTATATGGTGCAAAAAAAATCACAAAAGTATTTTTTATTTACATTATTTTTTAGTTTAAAAATGTGAAATAAGTATTCTATTTTTTCCGAAGGTGTTTTGGAAGGGGGTCTTAATCTTAATTGAAAATTGTTACTCCCTCCGTCCCAATTCCTTGTCTCTTTCGAGGGTCCGTGCCACTTTTCAATTAATTATATCTTGTAATCTATAATTTTCTAGGTAATTTTGAAAACATCGTCTAAAAGAATTCATTGAGATCTATCAAACAAGATCAATATGACATATCAAAAGTATTACTAAATAAAAATTATAATTAATTTTTTATCTGATTGAAATAAATGAGAGACAAACACTTTGTTTGGTTTAACTTTTCGAAAGTTATTTTTGAGAGTTAGAGTAGTAATGAGTGGAGAGAGATAGAAAGAAAGATTTATTGAAAACTGTGCCGAGAGTTAAAAATAACTTTCAAAATGTTCAACCAATCGGAGTGAAAAGAATCGGAACGGATGGAGTAAAAACCATTTGAGTAAAAAAGTAAGAAAAGTAAAAGGGTACGGTTTATGTATTGACAAGTCTTTGTCCCTTGCGGATCGGATCTTGAAAATGTGATACTGTCTGTGTGGAACATTTGTGGGACCATAGGACATGGACTCTCTGCAACTCATTAAATTCCCATGTCCCCAAAGAACATGTTCTTTGTTGCGTTTTGCTTTCAAAACTCCGAAGAAAAGACTCTGCAACAAAACACGCACACTCAATGGTATGTTAAGATTAGATTCCCCACCCGCAATTCCTTCCCATTGCATTCTGGTTTTTACTTTTCCATTTCCGTGGACCCAATCGAATTCTTTTAACTCCCTCTGTGCCTTTGCCACCTTCTCTATCACCCAGTGGGCCATGTAGATATGCCACTAATGAGTTTCCAAATGAGCAAGTCCTTGTGTTGTATGGTGTTGTGCGCAGTTTTAATTATTCAACCATTCAACAATTCGGACAGTTGATCCCGGATCTGCATATTATAGCTTGTAGTCGAGGTGGACGATGTTTTCAAGCGATTGCCCTACTCGCAATTTAAATTTTCGTGAGATTTGCAGTATAGTTTTCCCCCCAAAATCTTTCACTGTGTTTGGTTCACATTTTAGTTTAGTTTTTTAATCATTACTTTACTTTCTCCTCAAATCATTACCTTATTTCTCCAATTATTACTTTCTCATCTCTCTCCAATCATTACTCATATCTTCAATCATTATCGTATTTCTCTCTCTATCCACTACCAAAACTAAATTAAACTAAACTCTCAACCAAACAAAACCTTTAAGGTTATGCAAGTTTGTCAACCGAACATCATTTTGAACAATTCAACTCCGGCTCAAATGATGAGTTTTTGAAAAATAAAAATATTTCTAGCATCATTTTGTTGTTTGCAGTACATTATTTTTTGCTTTTTGAAGTTGATAGGGATTGACAAGATTTGTAGGCATTTACAATTATATAGTATGATCATACTTTAGTAATTTTTATGTTGATCAGAAATATATATGACAATCTTTTTAAAGGTATTTTTCACGATGTATGTTGAGAAACTTAGCCTTTCATAAGTTACGAAGTTTTTTTTTTTAACCTGTTCGTCCATAGATCCATTCTCAAAATTGCGCGTCCATCCCTGCTTGTGGGAGCAATTTTTCTACACTTTTGTGTACTAGTATGATGTTATTAATTTGTTAGTTTTAAATGAATCAAAGAAAGTATAGATTGTAAAAAAAAAGTGTACGAAAATCAATTAAATTTGAAAACAGAAGATGATAATCCAAAATGCCAATAGTAAAGGATTAGACATCTATAGAAAATTCAGGAATATATTATTAATCTCAGGAATGCAAAAAGATATACTGTACTAAACTGTTTGATCTCGGATGATCAGTTAGAAAGTAAGGGTATCCTCTGCTCACATACAGATACTTACAAGCTAACTTGATGTCTTCTAAAACAACACCTCTTCTCACAAAGTTCTATTATGGAGTATTTTAGGAGCAATAATAGCTAGAGAGAGGGTTTGGGTGTTTGGTGGGTACCACATGGTGCCCAGTCCGATGCATTCGAACCCTCTATTTCGGTTTTGGAAGGTTCGGATTTGGAGAGTTAAAAAAAGAGAGAAAGAGGGGAGAGAGTGGTGGGATGAGAGGAGAGAGATGATTTCAATCTGAGCCGTTCAACACACTTTTGAATGACCCGAATAAACTATTCGGGCATCATATGGTACCCACCCAGCACCCAAAAAATTCTCCGCTATAGCATGTGATCACGAATGTTCAATGAAGGATTCAACAATGTACTGCCAAAACAAGTGGAAATACGTGATTGTGACCTTCACTCTGGGATGAGAATTGAGAGAATCCAATGTAAAGGTAGAAATTGGAATATCAACAAAAAGAATGAAATGAAAAGGTGTGCCATAGATATGACCCGGTGTTAGACTTTATCCTACGTCGCTCATCTAAACTACCAAAGTTTGATTAATGTATTCTACAAGATACTCCACCAATAACTTACCCAAAAAAAGATGCTCCACCAACTGCCAATTGGTTTTAGGTTGAAATCCTGCAAAAAATCTAACACGGTATCAGAGTAAGGTCTTGGGTGGAGTGGTCGAGTCCCTGTTGCCCGAGTCAAAGCTTCTGGTCTCCTCAATTCATACCCCGGATGCACGTGAGGAGAAGTGTTAGAGTTTATCCTACATCGCTCGTTTAAGCCACCTAAGATACTTATTACCAATTGACTTAATGTTGAAACCTTCCAAAAAAAAATCTAACACCCCAAAAATCATAGGCCAGCACTAGTACAATTAGGTTAGCTCAAAATTTCATCCCCAAACAACAAAAGAGTCTTTTCTTGCGACTTCACAAGTCTTTCTATCCAGGATGTATTAACCTATAAAGATTTGCGCACACATTTATACAAACGCTCTCATATAGAGTATGTAGACCCTATACTAGAGAGTGAGACCCATATATACCATGTGATAAAGTTTGTCTAAGAGTGAGCAAGTGTAGATTAATTGCGAGTGAAGGGCGTTATTGGAGCTGTAGGAAAAACGAGAGCTTATTTAGTTGTTCATCCGAATTTGGTTACCTGATGAAAAAATGCAACATCTTTGACAACCGTAGCATCAATTATATTTGACTTGTTTTTTTTTTGTCAAAAGTGAGAAGATTGTATTGATAAACGCCCATCGGCACTTACAAAACGGAGATCATTACAAAGAATTTGGACAAAATCAAACTAATTGTCTAACAAACACAAAACAAGTAAATCACCAGGCAATCGATATTTTTCATCCTGACCCAGATATGGCCTGACGCAGTAGCGACACTTTTAAACTGTTTAACATCTAATTAAGAGTCTTAAACGAGAAAAAAATGCAAAATTAAGGACAAAAGACACCAAATACCCAGACGATTAAATGCACTCCACCTAATTAAGTATGAACGCATCAATGAATTCCTAAGAATTACAGATCTGCTAAGCCGCCACAGGTTGCCTCGCTAAAAACATTGTGTAGGGATAGAACACTGAAGTATATATATCATTGTGAAGCAATCTCGATTGAGAGAACTCGATCTGTAGACAAAATTCGTCCAAAACGAAACTAATAACTCTCGTTGAACGAGAGACAAAACTCTTGTAGAACGAAAGATAAAACTCTCACAGATCAGAGACAAGTCGTAGATCTGAAGAGACGAAAGAAAAAAAAAAAGACACAAAAAAAGGGAGTCGATAGTATCATGGCCTCCCCTTTTGCCACCGCACACGGGTATGTAACCCACGGAGGGAAGGGGAGGGGAAGGGAGAACATCCATGAGTTGTGGTGGATTGAGAGAGAAGAAGAGAGAGATATATATTTGTCTTCTTGAACAACCAAAATACTGAAATAGAGAATAGCGTCGTAGTACAATCACGAAATAGCGAATAGGCAAAATGAAGATGTCCACTTGCCTATTTCTGCATGTGAAAGAGCAAGTAGCGGATCAAGAAAAAAGAAAAGAAAAAGAGCTTCAACAGTTTGGTTTTTGTCTTTTTCCACCATGGCGGGAATTCCATCCAATTCCATAGTATTAGACTCATTTTTCTCACAAGTCTTTCATGGTCAGGGGTTAGGTTAATATTTTTTTGAAGCTAAGAAAATACTTCATCCGTTCCTTATTATTTAGTCCATTTTAGGAGTTTGTGTCAATTTTCAATTGATTATATCTTGCAATCTTATAATTTTTAGGGAATATTGAAAATATCGTTTAAAAAAGCTTATTGAGATCTATCATATGAGATTTATATTACTGTTGGAAAATTTCCAGATTTTATAACTGATAATTGGGACGTTCGGAGGGTCTCCCGAGACAACCAAAAGAACTCCCGTTGGTTTGTTGAATCTTGACGAGGGTATTCAATTTTTCAATAGTTTTTGGCTGAATAATATCCCATGAATAGTGGTTAATGCTGGCATTTGCACTTGCCATTCATTGTGGCAGTTTTGTGTATTGATTCTCCCCTATTCAAGGCTGAGAATTCAATTCCCTTATTCATTTCCTAGCTGTTTTCAAAGGCTCCTGAGCAGTATATAATGGGCAGTCCTCTCTTCATTCTGCACCACCAGAAAATTCACCAACTTAGAGAGCTCTGAAATTTGTTCTTTGGCGATCGACGGTGGTGTTTCGACGGCTTGCGGTTTAGCGGAGCTAACCCTAAGAGGAAGATGCTGAACAAAATCCTACAACACCCACGGTAGGCGGCGAATCTCACTTAAAGAGACTGTGGTATCACACAAAACTCGGTTTCGATCCAAAATTCTGTTTGTATCTTGCTCTCTGTAATCTGTTTATTGCTTATGTAATTTGTAATTTGTTTAATCATATAATTGTATTGCTATCAATGGAATTGTTCTCTGGAATTTTAAGTGATTGTCGAATTTTTTTCCAACAATTACTTATAAATATTATTACCAATTAAAAATTATAATTACTTTTTTACCCGGTTGAAATAAGACGAGGGACAAAAGAATGAAAATAGAGGAAGTACCAGACTACCGGTGTTTGGGCTAGTCTTCTGTGCATCTCGACTGGTAATCGCTGGAAGACCAATCATATCGTCTAATTAGGGGATTGTGGTTAGGTAAAAGATTAGTCAATGGGAATCTGTTGCAGTAGAATTTAAAGCCCAAAACATTGACTTAAACGGGAAAGGGAAAGGTCAATCATCAAGCGGTCGAGGTAGGTTCCAGCTGTTACCCGTGAATTCGACGTGTTATATATTATTATATTAATCATCTTTTTTCCCCCTCCATAGTCCATATATAGTAGTCTTTATTAATGAGTCATGTGCATACTTTGAGTAGTTAGCTGTCTAGTGAAAGTTAGGCCCTACGCATGACATGGAAAAAATAAGTCCTAAGGTTAGTCTGGTCTCCCCACATGATAAGGATTTGATTTTGTGTAGACTGCAAAAAAGGTCTTGCAAATTTTTTAGTTCTGGCGTGGATAGTCTGTATTTAACCAGATCGGGAATAAAATTAGTTCGAGGTGCGCAAAAATTGGCCCGGAGTCCGGACTAACCGTCTTAAAAAAAAAAATTATTTGGATAAAGAAATTTTATCTAGACAAAGAAATGCTTAGCACAATCCAACCTTATTGCGTCCAATCGTAAAAAAAACAAAAGGCACAATCAAATAAGAAACCACAATATCTTGCATTTGACAATGACATGATTCACTTTGTTCTTTGTCAAACGGAGCACAAACTAACTCTTACTGTCACAAAGGAAAAATGAAAATAAACATGCGCTGCCGCAAGATAGAAAATGAATACTTAACACTTTTTTTTTTGATCATTGCTCCAAGCTGGAGCAATGAATAACTCGTCATCGCGCCAGCGAACTTTTATATTACTTTTTTTTTTTCCTTTGATCTTCGATCGACAACTTTCATATTACTTTTGAAACTATTTTGATTCCATTTCACCCAGCCACATCCTTTCTAACAATGGCGCGTTACCCATTTCAAATAAATCAAACATTTGAGATTATGAGTAAAACTGAAGGTGCATTGCATGTCAATTAGTTTAACCATCCAGTAGGATAAGTGAATGTGATGCGTTCCGGCTGGCGGCCCTTGAGGCATGTCCTTGGGAGTAGATATTTGTTTTCGCTTGTATTCTGTTGTTGTGTGATTACATCTGTGCTTAGTGTTTAATGGTTTGTGCTAGGATTTCGTTTGGTATCTCTCTGCCTTGCCCCAGATGGGATTCTTATGTTGACACTTGTGTCGGCTGCTTTTGCAGGGTGTCCTCGAGTCTGTAGTCTGTGTGCTTTATGCAGTAACTCGTGTCTCGGGTATAAGTAGTTTGGTGCATTCTTGTATATTGCGATATAATCTATGCCTTCAGGTATTGTTAAATGAATTGACTATTTTTTAAAAAAAAAGAAAAAAGAATGTGATGCGTTCGTAATAAACGGATACTCAGAATCACTTTTATCCAATCAGAGACTCGTAGATTGCACTATCAACCCCTTGACCACTTCAGAAGTTTAAAGGAATCAACAGAATAACCTACTGGGATCTAATGAAAGACAAGTAGTTTACCTTCTGGAAACCCGAAAACTCTCAAAAGCACATGCCGGTACAACAACATTCAATTGCATCGCCGATACATGTAGCTCAAGAAGAGGATTGGCCAGCTGATTCAGCTGCAGCTCTTTTCTTGGCAAAGTACTCATCAGCACGCGCAAGGTTTTTAGCAACTGATGGTTTTACCCACTTCTTTCGCCCGGGTAGTACTGTCAAGGAACAACCAGAGGCCTCAAGCTTCTCCTTTGCTGATGCTGAGAAGGCACGGGCCTTAAAGTTCAGCTTCACGCTTAGTTCTCCGTCACCAAGAATCTGCAACAAGAGATATTTATAAGCAAATAACTATATTTTCTTTGATATTAACGTGCTGCTTGGCCATGCTCCCCCTACTTTCTTCATATACCGGTCCTATGTTTTGCTACCTATTATTTACATATTGGCATTAAGGGGGAAAAACTAAAAACTAATCAGCGGACAGTGAACCATGAATCATCACGGTGAGGGCTTTCTCTTTGCTTGTTGAAAATGACAGGAGTTTATGAAAACAGTAACAGGACCTGGAAAATTGAGATGGTTTGAACATGTAGATTGCTTCAGAATTCAGAGTCCAAGACTCCAAGGAGAGGAGGATTAGAAAAATCTGATTACCACACACACATAGTAAAATATAGTTTCGAACCTGAATCCAACCAGGCTATCATTCCCAAACTAATCAGAGTACAAGTTTACAGCAATTGTTTCCCCACAAGTAACCACAAATCTACAATGCTTCTATCCTATCTGATGCTGGAGACCAACAGAAAGTTGGACTTTTGCCATAGCAACAAAGTAGTACACAATGGATTTTCAAAATCTAATGGAATCACTGGTGTAATAGTTGGTTTGAATGGACATAAAGCCTATTCCAAATGTGTCATGTTCACGAGCAAGCATTAAGCGTACCTCTGACCAAAAGATGCACCAAATGGAAAAATCACAAATTTTCACAGATTATACCATTTTGACAGGTTTTGAGGATATTCAAAACAGAAATTAAAATCACTATTTTGATGCTCTATCTGAATGATGTTTTTCCGAGAATGTGTTGAACTTGTGTTTGTGGTTGGAAAAGATGTTCTTTTCACCTAGTGACAGCGCCACACAAAAAGTAATTCCATCTCATGGTCCTCCAGAAAAAGACAAAACTATGAACAATGTGACAAGTTTCATTCCGCAACATGTGCTAAAAATTCCACTCCTTCCATAGTACCTTTAAAGGGAGTCTCCTTTCTCTTCCCGATGGATTTATTAAACCCTTTGTCTTCAATGACTCCAGTGATACCTCTTCACCTTCTTGAAATCCTGCAGCTTCTATGTCTTTCAAGTTCACCGGGACATACTTTGGTAAACCAGCACGCATTCCTTAAGCCAGCATAGAAAGAAATTAAATTTCTTAATGTGCATATAACATAGGCACACATAATATGCACTAGAGCTGAGCCACTTCTATATGTCTCCAAGTATCTCTGGATATCTATTTGAGAAAGCTACATATGAATTACTCAGCACAAAGAAATTGAACTCCGAAATAATAAACATTAGGTATGTATAGTAATTTGTGGCAAGCAACAACATTGTTGCTGACAATCCAAATAATGTACAGATTTACCTCTTGGGTGCAATGTATTGGACCCACTCATCTTTACATATTCACAGTTTTATGTGCTTAGGAAATTATTCTGATCTATCACATCTTTTCACCTCCAGTTTTCATTTTTGTGGAATTGGGACTAGGGAACCTACAACTACAAGAATCCCCAACAATCCTTTGTATGGACCAAGAAAACAATTATACACTATCTAAAGGAATATGCCCGGGGTTCTCATATGTGGATGTCCCTAATGGTTGTCCATTGCTTTTCCAATTTATTGCTTTAAGATGATTGCGAAAGTAGCTATTTGTGCAGGAAGTTGATACTTAATTAGTCAATGCGAGGAATGCGGGTGCCCCTAATATGTCAGATTGCCAATAGTGGAGAAAAAAATCCTGAAGGAGAATACTTAAACTGTCTACAGCAGATCTCGGAAAAAAGTTACCCCTCATAGGAGGTGCAAATAATTCCTCCAACTTAATTGAAATGCCTAAAACTAGCAGCACTTAAACTAGACCAACAAAGATACATGGCTTAAAACCTTCAAGGTTCATGGAAAAATGAACAGTATGTTTCATCAATTGATTTGACCTCTGGGGTACACACTCGTATTATGTCAAATTACCAACTAACTTTTGGTTGTGCAAACATGGTTTACATGTGTATTAACATAGGAGAAACAAACTCGCAAAAGGTGCCACAAATGAAAGGAAAAAAAAGCACAGACCATTATGCATTGTCAACGAATGGCAAACACAATAGTGCTTGTGACATGCAACCTTGTTCGGCCAAAAACTTATTCAGATCTTTTGTTGGCATATCTGGAGCACCTCAGTCAACACTTGGCCTCTTAATTCATGAATTATTCCAAAGTAGTTTTGCGTAAGAGAAAAATAAAAATAACATTTAGGTCCTGTAATTTCAGACCTACAAAACCACAAAGTGCATTTGATTAACACGTATCTTATAAAGAGAACCGGCCATCTAGCAGATCAGAAGAGATCATACGAGAAATGCTACCAGACCGATTGAATTGGGGACACTCAACTGAACCACCCCTTTGGAGGGTGAATGGCAGAACCGCAGAAGAGAAGGATTACAAAAAGGACTAAACAGAAATGCAAACAGATATACAGCACATCAGATTGGAAGAAAAACCTTCATTATTGCCACCAGAATATCACCCTGAGTAAGATAACATCAAACCAACTTACACTTGGACAATCATAGCAAGTGGTGGGGAGCAAAGATTGTGAAATGGCAAGATAAATGAAATTCATGGTTGTGCCTCCCGAAATTTAGTTTGCTAGTTTATAGATCCGGGCTTAAGAGTATTCTTACATTATACGTATGTCCTTTTACACAACACAAATATTGTCTTCCGTCGTCATTCCAGAATAGCAGGCATGTTTATCATCTCTAAGGTTGAAGGAGATGTTAGGGCTTGTTTTGCTGTTAGAGAAGAGTACAAAGGAATGACTGTAATGGGCTTACTTTAGCTGAGTGGAAAATATCTCCTAGAATTTCGGTTCTGCGTTCGATTGCACTCTGTTAGTGTTGTTTTTGATTTGATCAAAGTAGGTGATGCTCTATGGTGGAGTTCCTCTTGGAAGTGTTTAGATGTATGTTGAGCACCTATTCAATAGTGTGCCCGCGAGGCTTACTACGGTGAGAGAGAGAGAGAGAGCGCAGAGAGAGCGCAGAGAGTATACAAGACAATTTTTTCTGGGTCAAAATGTTTGGAGAAGTTAACTATTTCGATTTCTAGGGGGAAGGGGAAAGGGATGTGGGGTGTAAACCACCACAGAGTGGGGTATAAACCACCACTGAAACACTACCTCGCCTAATGTGAGGGTCGAATCCGAGACCTCCCAGTTGGGAGAGTCAAGGCAATGCCATGTGGGCAAGAGCTCATTGGCTATAGGGTAATGTGAGGGATGATGGGATCATTATAATCTCACTTGGGGTTTTTCTTTGGATTGAGTGAGCGTTGGTGTACAAGGGGTTTGCGTTATCAGATTTAACTCAAGTTTCGTTATTCATTCTCAAATATTGAAGAATAGGTATCACTCCCCTGCATGTAGGCAGGATTCTGCAAAACCACATAAATCATGCATGTTCCCACAAGTTATTTTTCATAGTACTTCATTTCACAGTTACATTTAGCAACACCTTAGGATGGCATAGCTATAAAGCGAAGGGCGAGGTTCAAACAAGGAAAGGCTTGAGGTGGATACCTTTCATTTCACAGTTATTACTTATTAGTCATTATGAGGAATGATGTTAGTTATCAATCTTGCCAACCATATGCTTGAGTTCGAACCTAACGAATTTCTTCAAACAAATGGTGCACACATAATATTGGTGAGATAAACACACTTATCATCCATACAACCATAGGCTGATAAAGGACGAATGGACCAAACTGCTCGAGTTTGAGGTCATTTGTTACATAAGCATACCAAGCTGTTTTTTTCCGAGCTTGTTAAGCTTTCAGACCAAGCTTGAACTCTTACAATGTTTGACTTACAATGTTTACAAAATCCAAGGGGCTCGGTTCGTAATTGGCTCAATTAATGCTCATTTGAAATCGCTCCGTCTCTTGAAAAGGCCAAGCTTGAACATATATTTAAAGCTAGTTGATGTTAAGTTTTCAAACAAAGCTTGAACAATCTGTTTGGCTTGTCCGGTTCGTTAGTCAGCCCTATATAACCTTTGGGAAAATCAAACACACACAATTGAAAAACTCCCCTACTTGCATCAACAATCATGACCCAATTAAACCCACTACATTACAAACCCCTTCAAACAAGCATAATAACATTACAAACCCCCGTGAAATTGATAAATTACCTCCAGCAATCCCTCGCAACTTGGGAATTCGACGGTACAGCGCAGTCTGTCCGCCTTCGAACCCTATTCGAGCGCCGGGACCGGACCTCGATTTCTGACCCCTCATCCCAAACCCACAACTCCCTCCTTGCCCCGCCGCGTGACCCCGGCCCTTTCTCTTTCTGTTCTTTCTCGACCCCGGCTGCGGCCCCAGGTTGTCCAGCCGAAGCCTCTCGGTAGTAATAACCCGCGTGGGCGCAACAGCTCGGCTCAGAACCAGCAGCGGTCGATTACCCACCTTGCTTTTCGGAGGAATTCTGAGTAGTTGCAAGGAGAATGTGTTTTTCTTGATATTTCTTGGGTTTCCAAGTACAAACGAAGTAAATTTGGGATGTGGGATTAGTGCGGTTGAGGGGATGGAGAGAAGAGAAGCCATGGGCGATGGGGTTTGCTGTGTGTCACTCAACTGTCCCAACAAAATTTCTGTAGGGGATAGGGATGGAGGCTCACGGTCTTAGTGTGGAATGGACTACATACAATAGTTTTGGGAAAATATTTCTCTTTGAGATGGATCAAGACATGGGCTCAATTTAAATTCTGGGCGGACTGCCGTGTGTGGGCCTGGAGCCCAAACCCACCCGGCCCGAACCTATCGGCCTTCCATCTGGATGGGCTTTCTGATGGTTCTGGTAGACTAAGGCCCAAGTTCTGTTCGGTTTTCCACCAAAACCGGTGATCAACATTTCAATATAGTTGAAGACACTAACTGCCGTGTGGAACCGAACGAGCCAGCTTTTCGAAATCAAAACCAAAACTACTGTTGAAAAATCGATTAAAAAGCGCATCAATCAGTGGTTCAGTATGGTTCGGGTAATCAATGGTTTGAGAGAGATTGTCATCCCTATTTCTTAGTGCCCTTTTTAAATTGTCAATGGTTCTGTTAAAAAAAATCAAAATAAGGTATGGTTCAACTTTTTTGGATTAAACATTCATCTTGATAAGAGATTTATAAAGTAAAAAAAGAAAAGACTGAAATATGAAAAAAAATCGCCAACAAAAGAATATTCGTAAAATAGGCAAATTAGTTTTGATTTATTTTTGTCTTTTTTAAACTTTTGCAAGTTTCATGTACATTTTGTATTTCTTTTATTTCTCTTGTTGAGAAAAATCTACAAAGGTAAAAAATAAGTTAAGTTAGTCCAAACTCTACCTCTGCTATAGTCTTTGAAATATTACATTTTTCAAAGGAAAAAAATTAAAAAACTCTTTTAAGTATCGGGTCTTGTCTCAGAACTCGATGGCCTGGAGAAAACTTTGCGAATTCTGCAGAAGAATGAAGCATTTCCAAAACAAAAGAGGATTCATCACTATATTGCATTGGGTGATTAAATAATAAAAAAGGGTTTTCCATATAAGATTTTACTAATTTTTTTGGTTAAATAGGCAAAGATTATTGATACAGTATTAAACTGCAACCCTTCCCAGCGGAGAACCTGATGGGTTCATCCACCACTAGTACCTAGCAGGCTGCCAATTTTGTGAAAGTAATCGAGCCTTCTGCCTTGATGATGAGCTCTAAATGTACAACCAAAAGGAAAATGACAAACAAAATAACAAAAGGGCGTGACTGTGCAGGAGTTATTTTTTAATTAACAAAACAACTTGGTTGTGCAAGTTAAATACGATGACAATCACAATAACAATAACAGAAACCATCGACAATGAAACCTTAAAAGGACTCTTCATTTAGCTTGTCATGGGTTTATCGCCAATACCCTTTTTGGCTTCGGATATGCTGTTGTATCCTAAGAGCATTGCCCTGTTTTGCTCGGCAAATTTTGTGGTGCTGGAAAAAAAAAATTTGAATGCTTAAAACGACGATAGAGCACTCAACTTGAGTGTTGAGCAATGGAACTTGTTTACATATGGAAACAATTTCACCTACCTAGAGCTCGTTTTTGGTACTTTAGTTGAGCTTTCAATCACCATAGCTAGATACCTGTCAATATCGTCAAAGTGTAATGGTACCCAAAATATCATCAAGAATAACGTGTTGTGACTGGAAATGTTTCAACACTCATTGACGTGAACTTTTAGAGTAGTTGAATTGCGATTATTGATCGAGTTTTGGCTTAAAATCTAGCATTAGATTAGATAAGTGTTGCGATTATTGATCGAGTTTTGGCTTAAAATCTTGCCTTTTCCAAATCTTTCCATTTTCTTTCTTGGGTACGTAACTGGGTTGACTTCAATGAAGCTCCTTCCAAAATAGAATGTATTAATATAATTTTCAGCATTTCTTATTCTTTTCCCAATGAATAACACTTCCAAAATTCGTTGCCTTCAAAGATATTTAAATGTTGATATAAGGTAAGTCTGCAAGAATTGAGCATGAAAACTCAAATCTTTCTTTGGAGCTGCCTCAGTCAGAAGGTAAATCTTGTATCTAATCAAGTGATTGCCAATTCAAATTTTACCAGCTTGAGGACGATTTTTCTTGCAATTCTTACCTTAAAAGAGACTCTTCTAGTCGTTAGAATCTTAGAGAGGAGTACACTTGTCCTTAGTCTTTCTCTTTTTCCATTTTGATCTTGACTATTAGATATAGAATCTTTCCTTTTGTACCTTAATCAATTCCTGCCAAAATATGCTTTCATTCAAATCAATACCGAATATCATAATATTAATTGTTTTTCAATCCCAATAAAATATGGAAAGACTTTTATGTATGTCGGAGATACCAATGGTGTTGGTATCCTCTCGGTTTGTTTCCAATTTTTTGACCATTTTCCAATCAAACTTGTATGATCGGCTCCGTTCATTTTGTAGAGTTCGTTGAACTTTAGTAGATACATGATTAGCACATGTGAAAATTGAAGAAAACCAAAACTGGGTAAAAAACACACTGAATCGGAACCCAATTTTATTTTATTTTTTAAAATTTTCACATGTATCGATTATGTATCTACTAAAGTCTAGTGAACATGACTTTTGGCATGATTAAAATTCTTGCTGAACTCTACAAAATGAACTGAACCAATTATCCAAATGTGATCGAAAAATGGCCAAAAAATTGAAAACGGACCGGAGGGAAAACCAACACTCCTAGTATCCCTGGTATACATAAAAATTTCTCATAAAATATATTTTGTTACCATCAAAGTCAATAAAGTATTTTCATAGAAACCTTTGGGCGAACTATAAGTGTCGATGATCAATTACTGAGCCTGATGTTTCCAATGCACCAATATGTAGCTACGTAACAGTATCACTAACATTATTGGTGACTAAGCTACAAGACTTTGATAAGATCGACCTGACTAATTGTTTTTTTTTTTTTTTTTAAATTTTGGCATATAGTCGGGTGTTTCGGGTCTGCTTGTGCAACGTAGAGTAATCTCTATAAACTACATCCAAAACTGAATGTTTCACATGGGTGATAAGATCGACATGAAACTTCGCAAAGAGAAAACAGCATTTCAGTGTGGACGAGATATTTTCTCAAACTAGATCAACTGTAGAAAGAATCTTGGTTAAATATAATTAGCTGATCAAAGTTTAACCAGTGGCTAGGGCTCGTAGATAAATAGTGATGGGTACAATACCCTGATATATATAGCATGGTCAGGGACTGATCAGGATGGTAGTACTATGACACCAGGAGCCCTTAAAGCTACTGTGGTGGATCATAATCTCTGGCACATATATATATGGCATCCCCTTCTCAATCAACTCATAAATGAAAATAGTAATCTTCATTTTTTGTCTTTGATAGATCTCAAAAGTATAATTGTCATTACCCATTGCTAGATCAGGAGCTGCATTGATTACACTATACTCCTTCACAAACGAACTTGTGCAGTTGATGATCTCCTTTTTTTTGTTTTACAGCATGCGTGGTAGGTCTATCTGGGCTGTATCTTACCAAGCACATCCGAGACGTTTATTTTTCTTAGACTAATTTCTTAACATGCTAAACAAATTTTTTTTTTATTTAAGTGCTTGATTAATTCGTTCAGGTAAATGAACATATTTTTTTTTTTTTGATAGTAAGAGGTATAAAAAAAGGCCAATAATTGAGTGCTGTGGCCGTGAACTTGGGCTCGATGTTGCTCAGTTTTATTGGGGAGACTTTGTGCAGGGACGTTGCAGTGGTGTTGGCGCCTTGGTTGTCCGGTTTTTCCAGGCTGTTTAGGAGGATCGAAGTGGCAGTCCTTGGCTGTTCGACGCGATCCGGGAATCTAGGGCTCACGGCGCTGTGGGTCTTCGTCTTTGGCATCCAGGTGTTAGGTTCTGGTTGAGATTGGTGGTTGGTTGTGGTGGTTTTGTTTCGCCAGTGTTTGGAGGTCGACGGTTTGTTTGGACGGCGGCTGGTTTGATCTGTGTTTGTTGTTAGGGTTAGGCAGTGGTGTTCGGCTAGGCTTGGCATGTTATGGGCTTAATTTTTTTTCTAATTTGTGTTTTTTAGACTCATTTGGGGTATTTGGGTTTCGGCCTTTCAAGTGGGTTTTGTCTCAAATGGGTGTCCTTAATTGATTTTTTGCCAATCGTAGGTTTGGTCTCAAATTGGACAGATGTTTGTTTTGAACATTTTGCTATTTCCTTGCTCTTATTATTAGTGTTGTAACAACTCCAAAATTAACTAATTTTTTTTGCCGTTCAAAAAAAAAAAATTCGAGAACCGAAAGAGTACATTTTGTGTAGAAGTCCTTGCATTGGGTTTCTACGTTGGGTTGGACCATGTCATTAATTACGGAGTAGTTTAATTTTCTGAAAAGACATTTTAAGATGGTAGGAATTATTGTAATTGTCCTTTGAAATACACATGTGAATCCATATCCCATGGATAAATTTCTGTGTAGATCAATCCAGTGGTTTTAATAAAATGACTAGTCTTTAGGGCAATAGACCTAGCTAGTCCTGTAATATGAAGCCAAAAACAGGAAAAAAACTAAAAACCTTGAGACGCAAAGTCCTTGTCATTCCCCTCACCGCTCATGTCTCAGACTAACCAAAGGGCATAAACCCCAGTGCTCTTCTCCTTCTCTCTCTCTCCCTCTTCTCTTCTTTTTAAAGTCACGAGACACACTGCCCCCTTTTCTTTCTTTGTTTGAGAGAGAGAGAGAGAGAGAGAGAGAGAGAGAGAGAGAGAGAGATGTGGCAGAAGAACTGGTAGAGAAGTTTGAAGCAGCTCCTTTCTTCACCATCACTCCAACTGGCAACTAGTCTCTCCATAATTCAGTCCCAAACTGAAGTCCTTACTAGTTATCTCTCAAATATCACTACAAAATAGCGTTCCACTCTTATATTTTTTTTTCCTGTCTTTCTCTGTCGGTGGAGTACTGGGTAACATGTATGTCTCTCTCACCCCCCACAACCTCCTCCTCTTCCTCTCTCTCTCTAAACTCTTATCTCTCTCTCTCTTTCTCTCTCTCTCTCTCTGTGACTTTGTTTTGATCAGGAGACCCGAGGGAAACCCACTGGATCTCAATAACTTTCCAGAGGATTCCACCCGAGATGGCAAACAGGTTGCTACTGAAGACACTTCTTCATCTGCTGGTATATTCCTCTCTCTCAATACTATTCACTGTGCAAAACAGTACTTTTATTTCTCAAGATCAAGAAATTTAGGCCGTTCTCCCCATTCCCTTTTAATCTTTGTGACTTATGGTTCGGAGGTTAATAAAATTCTAAGAAAATCAGTGAAGAGTGAAAAGAAATACTACTATAAAACATTAAGATGAGAAAATTTCTGGCAGCTATTGTTCATTTCCTTTTTCTTACTACAGTATAATGTGGAAACTTCTTGATATAGATGAATCAAAATTTGTTTTTTTTATCTGTGGGGATGATTATTCAAAATGGAAGGTACATGATCCGGGGCAGTTAGCCGGGGTTCGATCGGCTTTTGTTGAGAGATTAGACTCATCAATCAAAAGTTGATTAATGCTTTATTAATTGCGTAAGTAAATATAATTGGTGTTTTTCTTTTTGCAGGGTATAGGAGAAAGAAGAGCGGGGGAAAAGAAGGGAAAGAGGAGAGTGGGAAGGTGTACGAGTGTAGGTTTTGTTCCCTCAAGTTCTGTAAGTCTCAAGCCCTCGGGGGTCACATGAACCGCCATCGTCAAGGTAACTAGCTAGGTCTACCACATACTACATGATACTCTCTCTCTCTCTCTCTCTCTCTCTGTGTCCATATGAATGATTTATTGGTTTATGGAACATCTTCCATGATGTAGCGTTTTGTTACCTACTTCAAAGTACCTGTTAATTCACTGGCTGGAAAAATATGTTACCAAATGGAAAATTTTCATTTTTGTGTCAAAAACCTTCTATTTCAGCGTACTTACGCTATTACTTGGTTGTAATTATTTATTTTTGTTCATAAGAAGTTCTATTTTAACACTGCTATATCTAAACGGTAAGGCGTGTTTGGAAGCCTAGCTTTTTTTATTGATAGGTTCTCGATCATAGACTATAGTTTTGGGGTTAGAATCAGAGTCTATAACAGTAGGGTTATACATGTGTGCAGGATCAATTTTGCAAAAAATAAGTGTAATGAGAGTTCAAAGAGTTCATCTGCGCGATTATTTAATTCTAGATTCTTCATTTCATTTTTGATATGAATTCTGAAAATGTAGATTCCAAAACCATCTGCCAAACACTCAACGATTAAACGTATGAAAAGAACGAAAACTGCAGCTCCTAACAGGCACAAGTTCCTCTTTTCAAAGAAAAAACAAGAAAATGGACCTAATTCGAAAATGCTGTCCGCTATATACTATAGCGGCCCGTTTGGCAGGTGGAGAAGGAAGTGGGATAATGGTCTTGAAGGATATAAGGTAATCCAACCTCACTCTTAAAAGGTGTGTGGTTTCTCCCTTTGCACCCGGATTAATTATCCGTCAGAGAGGCTTTAGAGGTCTTAGCGAAACCAACCAAACCCCAATTAGAAGCTTATTCGAGTGAACAAAATTACCGAGGTATCCCCCAAATCTCTCCAAACCCTATATGTATTCTCACTGCGAGTGGCAATTAAGTAAAATTTCACATTATTTCTTTATCCACCAGTCCTATCCTAATATCTCATTCTTAACTACTTTCCCTAATAAATATTTTCACATCTAGTCCACCCTTATTTATTATTGCAAAACCTTACATGTTCTTGAACATATTGTAGGGGTATTATATTTGAGAAGGAAAACCTCAGCCTTAATGATGAATGATAATATAAAATGTGCATCGATATTCGAAAAAAGTGTATTAATATTTATAAAATTATATTAATATTCATGAACTATGTATTGAAATTTGATCTTATTTGACATTATTATAATATGTCATTAAGCAAAGGTTAGCAAGACCCATTTTAGAAAACGGGGCAAGTGTGTATGCAATAATATTACAACCACAAGTGTTGAGTTGTATTTTTTTATCTGAGCACTTTAGGCTCTCAAGTGTATTTGGGCTTTGTCCCTTGGATTGTTCCAACATTTTGTTGGATCCCTTTACTCATTCCTTAATAAAATGTTACTTTTGCCTATAAAAAAACGATGTTACAACCACACCAAAGGAGTGGTGCTACCCCACCGCTCTGTTTCGTCGTAGTGCTTAATCTTATCGTCCGTCTCAGCAATCAATAGTTCGGATTTTAAAAAAACTTTTCCTATGGAATTAGAGTTGGAAGAGTTTTTAAAATACAACCACCCCAAAGGAGTGGTGCTACCCCACCGCTCTGTTTCGTCATAGTGTTCAATCTTATCGTCCGTCTCGGTAATTAATGGTTCAGATTTTAAAAAAACTTTTCTAATAGAGAGAGTTGGAAGAGTTTTTAAAAATTCGGACCATCTCATATACTTTTGGATGGTGATATTGAGAATGGTGGAAGAGCGGTGAATGAGAGAGTTGGGGGTAGACTTTTTGTTTAAGATATTGATGTGTATATATGTGAGAATGATTTGCATAAAGCGTGGTCATGTTTCAACCTTGCATGTCATGTCAATCTTTGTCATTCCCAAACCGAATGACCATGATATCTAACGTTTGTTTGTCCCTGAAATCCTTGGTGTGGGGTGTGTACATGTGCTTGTGGGGTTTGGTTCGTTAGCGTTGTTGATTTGATTTGATTTGTGTGTGCGCTTCTGTGTGGTGGATTTTGGTCAGAGAGGGAGACAGAAACTCTGAACCGAGCTCGTCAACTGGTCTTCAGTAACGATAACTTGGCCGCCCAAGCTCATGTGCTTCCTCATCATCTTGGGTACGTACACCTCTCTCTCTCTCTCTCTCTCTCTCTCCTAGCTCATCTTCACTTTCATTTCCACTCTTTTCAAGGTCTTTTTAGCCCTACATAGTCTTTTCTAAAAAGGGTCGACACTCTGCCTAATATATCTTCTAGGGATAGTATTACTTTTCATGCATAAGGCAAAAAAAGTTCTCTTTCTTGTGAACATAATTGCTTGAAAATGAGTTTAGCACCAAACATAGCAACCAAATTAAATGACCTAGCTAGCTATGTATGCAATGCTTTCATTTGGGTAGTATCTTGAAAGATTTCGATTCCTTTGGAATGCTTTGCTTTGCTTTTCTTTCCTACTTTGTTTCGTTAATGCTGATCTGGTCTCCTGCTGGTCTTGTGACTCTTGTCTTGTTGAGTGCAGATTAAAATTAATTTGAACTAAAAAAAGAATGAAAAAAGAGAGTAATGTTGTATATTGAAAAAAAAGACAAATATTTATATTTAAAAATTTGACAAGATTATTGTGCAAAATAATGTGGCCTCTTTTGTTCTTTCAAATTGAAACTTTTAGCTCAAAAATTGAACGACAACAACATGATCATATTATATTTTTCTCAACAAAAAAAAACTTATTAATTTTTAAAATAAAATTATGAAGATTAAAGGGACTAAGAGCATGATGGCATCAGAATAAGTATGTGGCCACTTTTGTTCTTTCAAATTCAATCTAACCGTTGGCTCATAAACTGAATGACAATTATGTACATATCCGCAAAAAAAAGAGAAAAAAAAAGAAGAGGTTATTAATTAACCTTAAAAAATGCTATTACAAAGATTAAAAAGACTATAAGCAAGACGACATTATAACAGGGAAATGGGCTGCTGCTGCGATTTCGCTTTCCATTTCCTCTGACTGTATAATTAGGAGTTAACAGAAATAGGATTATTCTCAATGAATCTGAAGCAGCATAGAGTATGCCGCTTTAGCATACCATATGAACAAATTATTAATTGCTGTGATTTATTCATAATGGCTGAAATTTATATGATCCCCATCATATTCATACCTAGGTTCGCTCTTGCTTTGTTTTAATACCTTGTGCTTTGCATCTTTTTAATCTTTAATGCTGTGTTTGGATTTGAATTTGAAATATTTTTTGAAAAATAGTAGGGGTAATAAGTGGAGAGAGATAGAGAGAAATGTTGAAAATAAGGGAATTTTATAAGGTATTTTTTAAAAAAATGCTTTTTTGAAAATCAAAGAGAACAAGACATAGTTATTTGCAAAGACTAATAAATTCCATTGTCTTAATTTTTTTTGTGAACTTCACAAGCAGTGGCCAACCAATTCCACATGGAGGATATCATCAAGCAGGCAACATAGGTGATCCAGCACTACCTTTCAGACCAGTCTACCCCACGACAAGACTATTTCCTGCTTCTCCGTCCAGCATCTTACCATCACCGCCGCCGCCGCCGCCACATCAGGCATCTTATATGTACACATCTCCCTCTTACCCCTCGCAATACTCACCCCACGGCCACCACCAGGCGAACGACTACTTCCTGGGCCACGTCCTCTCCGGCAACAACCAATACGGCTCGCCAAACCATAACTACGCCACCGCCGCTCCGCGGGACAGTAGTTACACTTGCATTGGTGCTCCCGTCGGACATGCATTCCCACCCGGCGGCGGTGGCGGTGGCGGACGAGGGTCGGACGTGGTGGCATCAAGCGGAGGAAGAGGTGGAGGTAGGGACGTGTCACTGCAACATTTGGATCCTGCATCGAACAATCGGTTTCAAGATGGGTTCTAAACATATTTTTGAGAAAAAGTGCAAAGAATCCTAACTTGCTACTATGGTACGTAGAGAGAGAGAGAGAGAGAGAGAGAGAGAGTAGCAACAAAGTGACAAAATGGGGTTAGCTAGAGGAGTTTTGGTTTTTTCTACAGGTTTGGGGGACAGCTTTTGAGATTTTTTTTGGAACTGTGACAGCTTTTGAGATTGATCAGGAAAATATACTCAGCTGGTTTGGATGTTAATTGGAGCTGGGGATTGGATGTGGGGCCTTGTTTGGGTGTGTTAGAGTACTACTGGAAAAGAGGGAACTAGAAAGGGAGGTTTTTGGGTGCGGGGTGGGACAACAAAGTTAGATTTCAACTGAAAGTTTACAAACTCTTTGTGCTTTTTGGGATCTACTCTTTTGCATGGGAATATAACCTTTTTTTTTATAAAAAAAATAATTTGATTTTGGCATCTTCTTTGTCTCTTGTGCTCTTTTCTCATCCTTTTTTCATTTTGTTTTTAATAATTTGTGTAATTGGCAACTTGTGTTTTCCTTGCAACGGGACCGTGTTACTGGCAAGGATGGAGTCAGAAGGACAAGTGGTGGCCACTGTTGCGACAAAGATTTTATCACTAAATTATATAGACCTGTCACTACTAGATTTTTTTTTCTTATTTTTTGTTATATAGGAAGTCCTTAATCCTTTTTTTTTTTTTAAAGAAATGAGACAAAAAAAAGTATTACAAAACTAAAATCATTTGGCCAAAGTGAAATATTATAAAAGATGAGGTCTAAATTAAGAAGGAAAAAAACTTTGCACTGCTTTTTTTGCGAAGTACTCTTCAAGAAAAGATAAAAAGGAAAGAAACAAAAACCTAAAACAAACCTTAGGTGTGCACAACTCCAACACGCGTACAACAATTGTTGGTGATATTAAGGGCCGGCCTCAAGTCAAGACTTTCGAACAATTAAGAAATTATTTATCGTTTGGCATTTTGCTATGGATTTCTTAATCTTTATTGGGAAAAGGTTAGTCTTGTTCGATTTTTCAATATATTGAAGTTAGAGAAATAATTGAATGGGTTGCATCTCTTGTTGAGTTTATCTTTTTTTTTTTTTGAACGGTAAAGAAAATTTTATTAATTAATTTTTGAAAAGTTAAGTATAGACTAAAAGGAACAGGGATTTTAAATGGAATCATATCCCTAAACAAAGTCTAAGTATAATCATGTGCCAATCTAAGACCTAAAAGGTCTTGTTGAGTTTATCTTGAGCAATAGATGATATTTGCACTATATGAAAAAGTTATAAGAGTATATTAATTTGTGTAAACTAATGTGGTAGGTAATCATAGTCAAGAAAATAATTGACTCATTCTTTTAGAAGAGAAGTCCCTAAAGTGTTGAACATAATACAAACGCAAAATCTTCACAAAGTGCAATTGAAAGTTCGACAATTGAACATGAAATTCGCTCTCTTTAAAGTCCTAGAGTTGAACTGAAAGAATTTGATCCGTCTATGTGCATATGAAAAACATAATTTAATACAATTTTATTATGTTATTTTAATTTTTCTTAGAGTCGATAACTATCCATATTGTAATTCATTTTTTTTTTATAATTTTAGTATATACACATTTCGCCACTGCTAGAGTAAAATATATTAGAACATGTGTGAATGTTAAGTCCCATAATGGATAAATAGAAAAATAGTTGGACTTTAATATACAATTGGATGACTCATCAGCCTTTTAAGTGGATATGAGTCATTCAATGTATATTGGGCCCAAGTGATGTGATGGACTCTCTACCTTTACTCTCTTACAAATTGGGCCTTAAGCATGCAATGGCGTGTCGATGTATCGGACAAACTACAACAAGAAGTATCAGAGCCAATGACTGACGATTTATGAGAAGACTTTAAGCGCACCATTGAATGTGCTTGCACAGAAGACACTCAATAGAGTGGAAAAATCCAAAGTGACTCTCGATGAAGCAAGGTGGCTCGATGTTGGAGTGTTGTATTGGATGGCTCATTATCGATGGAGTTGACTCGTCGGAGGGCATGGTGCTGTTGAATGAGCTCATTGGTTCTCAAGGGAGTTCTCGTCGAGGAGCATAGTGTCGGTAACTAGGCACGTTGGCTCTCAATTGAGAGTGATGGATGACTCTGAATCGATGGAATGGGTGCGAAATAAGCCTAGTTCGGGAGATAGGGTTAAGAGTTGTAGATTAGAATTAATGGGGAGTTTGGATGCAGATAGAGATTAAGGCCCAATGTACGGTTCACACATGATGGGAAGATTTGTTAAAACATGTGTGAATGTAAAGTTTCACATCGGATAAATAGAAAAATGGTTAGACCTTAATATACAATTAGATGGCTCACCATTAGACTTTTAAGTAGATATGAGTCATTCAATGTATATTGGGTCCATGTAATATGGTGTGGACACAGCGAACACTTGCTAGTGAATTTTTTTTTGATAGGCACACTAGCCAGCGAATTAAGAAGATCCCAGGCGGATCAGACTCTCCAACAAAATTCTGGCTCCGTTCCAGGTTGTTGGGACTTGTGAAATCAAAGGTTCATCAATTTGGTCGCTATGGTCGAGTTGAATATCCCTACAAACTTTAGGAAGATTAATAATCGTTCCATGAACGTGATCAAACCCCATCTCTTTTTGTAATTTAAGTTTAGTGCTTTGTATCACATTGAAACAAGACCGTATATCTTTTCAAACTTAAATTTGATCGCATTATTTAAATGCAGCAATTAAATCAATATCTCATTTTATGTATTGTGGGGGTGGTGTTCAATTTGGATCTCTCCTCCTTTGAGTCTGTCAAGTTGGATCTGGATTAAACCCTACTCCTAAATCAGACTCAGCAAAAGAAGGAACCGTGTTAGTGCCCAACCAGCCGGTAACAATCGGTAGGCACTCCGATGGCTAAATCAATCACTAAACATGAATGGGGGAGAGAGATAGCGCTCGTTGGCATCAACGTGTCCATTAGCCTTATTTCAAATGCAGTAGCTGAAGTTTGGGCAGTCAGGGAATGACCAAGGATTGCTTTAAATTAATTTTGGATATAAAAAATTATTCTATGTGGATACTGATTCCAAATTTGTTTTTAATGTCTTTTGTAGGAAGGCGTGGTCCGTTCGACACGACTACGAGCGCTTCTCCAGGATTGTCTTCGGTTTGTACAATAGTTTGAGTTTCTCAAACTTTAGTTTTTGTTTTGGGGAGGTTAACAAGGTAGCGGATGTTTTGCCAAAGAAGGCCGCGCATGGGCAAAATACTGTTGTTGATTACTCTGTGGCTCTCGACTTATTGACTGCCTTTTGTTGTACGATATTTCGGGGATGATACAGTACCCTAATCTTTGAACTGTTGTACACCTTTAGTTTTGTACAAGTAATTAACAGTGATGCATTGTTTCCAAAAAAAATAAACCAAAAAAATTTCATCTTGTGTAATACATTTGAAATCTGAAGGAAAATTCCGTTTGACCAAAAAAAAAAAAGAAATCTGAAGGAGAATTGCAGGATTTGTTCGTTTGAGAGTCTCAAATCTCTTGTGCACAGTTTTCAATAATTTTTTTGTATGTATCTCGATCTTATCGCTCATTACTTTGAAATTTTTTTATTCAAAATTCAAACCAAACATGGTCGCAGTTTCAAGTACTTTTAAAATGCAAAATTCAAGGAGAGATTGAAACAATTATTTATGCCTTGTTCTCTTTACTTTTCAAAAAGAATTTTTAAAAAAAATTCCCCTAAATTCCCCCTACTTTCAACATTTCTCTATTTATCTACCTCCACTTATTACCCATATTATTTTTCAAAAACCAACCAAACGCAGCATTATGCCTTGTTCTCTTTCCAATTCAAAAAGAATTTTTAAAAAAATTCCCCATAGATTCCCTCTACTTTAAACATTTCTCTATCTCTTTTCACTTATTACTCCTACTATTTTTCAAAAAAATTTCAAATAACAATCCAAACAAAGCATTAGTATTTCAGATTCTGATGCGTTGAGATTGGCATGTCAAAACTTGGGAAGCCAGAAAAGGAGCATATGATTAAAGTAAATCCTAACACTAGGCCTACAACATGAGTACAGATTTTATGAGACAGCCCTACGGAAACACTAGGTTAAGCTGGACTGCTACTCAGGTCAACTGTAAAAATACTACTCCTACATGCCTGGCCCCTGCTAGTCCACTCCTCCAAGGTCCAGGGTCACCCAGCTATCTCTAAAAGCAGTGCAAGAATCACGACCGTCTATCCCATTTCTCTGATAGCTCAGGTTGAGATCATCATTTTATGCGCAGTTCGATAAATTTTTGAGGGAAAAATCTTACCCACTAGTAGCGTTGCTGTTTAAGTCAGAGCAAAATTTTGGATGAATTAGCCCCATAAAGGTTTAACGAACGAAGGAGTGAATTCTTAAGTCTGATCAAGCTTTTACCTCCCGCCGGCCATTGGGGTTTGTTTGCTAATTTTTGTTTTTCTCTTTCTTCTTCTTTCATTTTTTTCAAAAGCAAAATTAAGGAAGAAAGAAAGAGTTTAGTTGTGAAACCGAAAAACATTGTGAGGCAGCATATATAGAGCGTGGAGTAGAGCATGAGCAAAAGCAGAATCAATATCAGAATTGAAAAAACACTCTTACTAGTCCGCTGAATATCAGAATTGCATCGAAAATTAAGAATATGTACGTACTCTCTTCATAGAAAGTGACATAATAATCAATCGATCGATTGACTATTTTAAAAATGGTTTACGTACAACATTATTTATTGCCACGGAGAGAAGTGTTGTAGTTAGGTATGCACGCGGCATGCACTTGCTTATAGTAAATAGAATAGAAATTCGTAGCATTTGGATTATAACAATAATCTTGACTTCATTAATCAGCGTAAGGTGGGGTATGGAATTTACAAGACAACGCACTTACGAAAAAGAGTTCATTGGCGTTTATTGGGATTTGCATGCGTTCGGCCTTGAATTCATAACACACTTTTATGTAATGAGTGTTCATGCAAATGTAATGTATTTCTATACAAATAAATGTTATGAATTTCTATCTTGATATTATGAGTCCTTAAAATATTTTGAATTTCTATACGGACATCGTGAATTTTTAAACACAAGCATGTTGTGAATATTACTATCCAAATATTATAAATTTAAGGCTAATAGAAGGGGTACGTACACCCAAGAAGAGTGTGTATTTTTGCACTTCTTGCTACGAAACCCTAATTAATCTTAGTAGGAAGTTAACAAGTACTACGAAAAGAGAACATTTGCAGATTTGCTCATCAAGACCTAAATCCAAAAAATAAGAAAATTATCAAAATTGGAAAGGTGTGAGTTAGGCTCTAATGTGAAAACTAGAATTTAAAAAATGTTCCTTAAAATAAATTCTATTGTGTAAATCAACAGTTGGTAAGTGTATTTACTAATTAAAATAAGTACTTAATTTTTAAATAAGTACTTATTTTTTGAATTAAATGATAATGTATTATGAAAAAATAATTTGTCTCGTAAAGCAAAAAGTAAATATTTAAAAAATAAGAATTTACTCATTTACTGTTGCACTATCAAAGAAACTATGAAGCAGTAACTGTTGTCTCTCTCTCTCTCTCTGGGATTCCGAGACATTAGTCGAGTAACACCAGTCGATACTGTACATGTAGGCTTTTTTTCCTCTTTTATTTTTTTGGCATCTTTTTTTATATCTAGGCTGATAACCGATAAAAAGATATGTGAGAGAGCATACAAGGGGTATGGTCAAATAGACATTTCAAATTTTGGAATCACCGAAAAATTTATCTTATCGTCAATTTCAAAATCCTACTGTTAATCAATATACGTATAATTTAATCCGAACATCTGGTTACGAGGAGAGAGAGGGGGAGAGAGAGAGCGGGGTGACCAGGAAAAAAAAGGTGCATGTCTAACTGTGGAAATCTGAGAGATGGCTAGGGGGCAATACAATACAAAAAAGCCGCAGCAAAAGTGGACGGCTACATTACATACTAGGCATATACCTACGTACGTAGACTTGATAATAAAAGCTTAAAACAGATGTGCGATCAGAAATAGAGGAATGAATAAAGCTGCTTCGTTGTTTTTGTACTTAACTACTTAATAAAAAATGCTACACATATAACTGTTGTGTGTGTTGTGTAACAAATTCTATCCGTTTGAATGAGTTTGAACGGTCCAAATTTTAAGTGAACTATTCGTGTGAATAGTTTATTTATTCCCTAAGTGCATCTGGACCGTTCATTACAACAATGAATGAGTAGCAATCGATTGTGCAAATAGTTTGGCACAACCGTTATGCGTGTTACATTTTTGAAAAAATTACCTAAATAAGTATCCCATCTTTGTTTTTGTGTTGATCATTCCAAGATCTGTAACAGTCTTCGGGGGTGATTGGTTACTCTACTATTTGGTTTTTGGCATTTTGGTTATCAACTTTTTAGTTTTTTAAATTTTAGTCAGGATGTATTTTGAATATGATAGAATGTTTGAAGATATATACAAAATACATTTTTTATAGATCTTTTTTTTAACCAAAATGAAAAAAAATAAAAAATAAGAAGTCAAAAATCTCATCTTCCTCTACTTCTTACTTCTCTTCTCTAAACCCAAAAATGTAATTTCTGGCGGAATGGATTTTGCCTATGGACATCCAAACACCGAAAATGGTAAAATGTGAAAAGGAAAATGAGATAAGTAACAATTCAAACACCCCTTTCTTTCTCTCTCTTTATTTTCAACAATCAAGATTAATGTTCGAACTAATTTATGTGCGCCTCAAATAATTCTTTTTTTGATCTGGTCAATCAAAGGCAGTCATTCATACCAGAATTAGAGGATTCACAACAAATCATTTTCTTGCGGCATATCCCCAATAAGTGAACCATGGTCAATTGTTTGGGGAGCAAATCCACCGGACTAACCATTTGAGCTGCTTAACTCTCTCTCTTTTTTTCCCCAACAATCAGGAATGTTCAAGTTAGTTTATGCGCGTCTCGACTAATTCTTTTTTTATCAGGTTGTTTTCTTGCCACATGTCTGCAAGAATTGAAGTTGGGTCAATTGTATGGGGAGCAAATTCACCGGCACTAACCATTTGAGCTGCTTAATTCTCTCTCTCTCTCTCTTTTATTGCTACTAATTTTAATCATCCCTAAAAATTCAAGTAGATCCGACACTACTGTTACTTTTTACTATCACCCTACGGCTGTTTCCAACTCCTAGCTAGTACCCTAGATCTCACATAAAAACAAAAAAATATAGACAAAGACGTACAGAGTAGTATATTTTTAAATCAATTTTCGACAGCAGCCTTTTTGTTTTTTGTTTTCTTATTCCTAATTTTGTACTTTGTTACAAATTGATGCCATGCATCGATGGATTGCCAGAAGACACGGCAACAGGAGCTACGCATGCTTTAGGTTAGGGCAATTTTGACACCCTCTCGCACTTTAATACTGCTAGTGCCTAGTAATCATATTAGTAAAACTATAGGGGTAGCACAAGATTCCGACTCCTCTCCGGTTCAATGATTTGAATTGGACAAGATAGTCCAGATCGGGACTGTTTAATGATATATTCAATGGTTTAAAATTTTTCATACATTTTTACCGATGAGAATACACTCTTACCGATAAAAACGTAAAAATGCATTTAAACCGTTAATTACAGCAAATGAACGATCCCGATCATGACCATTTTTGCAAGTACTATTCCTCGAACGGAACAATCAACGAGTTTCTTATTGGTATACACTTCTCTATGATGGCACAAGTAACATGACTGCAATTGAAGCTTTAGTATGGAGTGTAGGATACAATTAGGGGTGAAGGAAAAACAAGTTAAACCGGATCGAAAGTAAAAACCGGCGATTTGGTATGGTTTTCAGGGGTGACCAATTTTGTCCGGTTTGATTTTTGGAGAAACTGTGAATTTGCTTTTGGCAAGGATGTATTAGAGGCGTTTCACTTTCTTTTTGAAAAATAAAGTAATTTTAAGCTCAAAAAATTATGTGTTTATATAAATAATTTTTTTTATCAATATGAATCTTGTTTGATAGATGTTATTGAGATCTAACAGTGCAAAAAAAATCGAAAAATTATTTCTTATTTTCATGATATGTAATTTTGAAATTACCTTCTTTTTAAAAAGAAAGGTTTGGAGAGAAAGCAGGGCTCTTACATTACTACTAATAAAAATGAGTGTAAAAATCACTTGTCTAAAATAAATCATGAACCAAAATCACTACTATTTTTGATGCTATAGACGGTCCATGATATTACCACCACCCCTTTGTAACAACAGAACTTCTTGAAACGAGTATGCCAAATGACAGTCAGACGACCCGCCAGAAGCCAATCCACCATCGCCGAAATGGACGGTCCGAATTTGCCCTACAGAGGTTGTAGGGCGCTCCGCTCTACAGGATACCTCGGTCTCTCTTAGAGAGCGCTCCAAAGATGTAGATTGCCGAAGAAATCCATTTTGATCAAATATTGACAGGTAATTAAGTAAATGACTTGTATATTTATTTATAGAATATAGACGGCTTAAGTTCAAAATTATATTTACCGTCCTTAAACGAATTATTCACACCCCTAATCAATCAACCATCTATGCACGGTAATGAATCAAATCCATTACTTACCAAAAAAAAAAGAAGGGAAAATTAGTCATAAGTACGATAAAATAATTTTCATTTAGGGAATAACGCCTTTCAAATAGTTTAGTGTCTTTCAACTTTTTGAGTTATTAAGCCATAAAGACAAAATATATTTTCACAGAAAAAGTCCTACCCCTAGGATTTAGACACTTTCATAGGATTTTATGATTTACTTTTTTATTATAGGATTTTAGTAGTTCAAGCACTTTTATAAGATTTAGGGTTTTAGATAGTTTCCCTAACTTCCAGTTATTAGTGAATTTTCACTAGTTTTGCAAAAAGTGTATTTTAGTAATTATGCAACACATTTGTCCGTATGTTTGACTGTAAGGTGCTTGTCCTTGAGCTCAAAAAATGTAAATACGAGAGATTTTTGGCTTTGTCTCCAAAAAAAAAAAAAAAAAAAAGAAGATCCAGTTCCAAAAACAAAACAAAAAAACAGAAGATCCAAACTGGAAATCTCTCTCCTTGTTAGAAAACGCAATTCAAGACAGAAAACGACTGTTCATCTCAACAAAATCAATGTGGTTTCAAAGTGGATATCACATACTAATGAATTTTACGAAAAAAAAAAAAAAAAGAAAGATATGGACTCTCTGCACTCAAGATTATGGCCTGCCTCTTCCAGTTTGGCAATGGTGACTGGTGAGCCTAGCCCGGTCCCCCCACCCCCGATAATCCCAACCATTGAATTTAGTATAGGTCTTTGTGGAAAGCAAGGAATGATATCATTTTCAGGAATTCTACACCAGACTTGGATATTGGTGCATGTGGTCAGGGACGGAGCCAGAAATTTCACCACGCAGGGGCGAGCCTATATACACAGGGGCGAGTCTATATACTTTCATAGGAAAATTTTTTTTTACATATAATAGTAGTGTTTTTTTTTCTTCTTGCAAGGGTGACCGCCCCTTCTAGCCACTCCCTAGCTCCATCCCTGCATGTGGTGGATATTATCAAGTTTCGTGTGCCTATTTAGGCGAAAGGAAAATGCAACTTATAACCTCTCTACTCTATTGAAGATTTCAGAAGCCACCTCGAGGCGATTAGGAAACTTATTTTGTAATGTCTTGAGGTGTTACGGTTTTGGCTGTTGTTTTATCTTTTTTTCTTGACTTTTGTTCTCCTGTCATTCAACAAAGTTCTCCCAACATGATTAGATTGGGCTCTCCCTCTCATTGATGCTGGTTTACTCCTTGATGTATCATATCGAGTTCTTTTTTCGATGTATCATATCGAGTTCCTTTTTTAATAAAATTTTCGTTACTGGTCAAAAAAACATTTCATAGAGTCTATGGAGCAAATTATATACACACACGCCAAAAATCAATTTCTTTGAGTAGAAAGAAAAGAAAAGGCAAACTACGAGTATACCGGTACGGAGGTGAGACCACATGTGACGCAACAAAAGTCCTATCTGAGTCTTTCATTTTGCAAAAAGTATTCTCTCCTGTGACAAATTCTCATGTAGATAACATACAGTATGATGCAACAGTCCAATGCCATTTGACCATTCTAGACTTTCCAGTTGTTCCTTGAGGTCTTCATATACTGAGCAACCATGTCAATTGAACATCGATAGCCACATGCAACATATTTGTCATAAGAGAAACGGACAGCCAAACTCTAATCTGTTGATTTTCCTTCAGCCAAAGATGATTCGATTTAAGTCTTTAGCAATGTCCAATCGACTTGATTTTTTACTAGGACGAAATACGCATTGAACCCTGAAAATGTATTGCCCAGATCATCAACTAAGACCTTGGGGGGGATTCCATTTAAGATCACATGAGGATCATGATTATGGTGGACACACCCACCCATTGCAACTTGCACCCTGTGCAGCCCAGCTTCACAGAATCCACGCCCGAAACCACACAAAAACACACGCACATTGTCATCATCAAAGATTCACTTTTATTGGGTTTTGTTCACTTGTGCCCCGCTTTAGATCTCCTGCTAACTAACGACCCATCTTTGTCACCAATGAATACACATTTATAGAGAGAGATGAGTGCAATGCATCTCTCTCTCTCTCTCTCTCTCCTGCCTGTGAAAGTGCACGGCTGGCTTCCTAGACGATTGTTTGCTGAAGTTGCATGTAATAGTGTGTCCATTTTTTGAAACAGACGTGGGAAGGAGTTGCATGAGAATGGGGATATGTATAATTGAGGATCTGATAAGTGTGTGTATTATATGCATTCAGATGTACAAACATCTCTCTGGGGGTTGTGCATGCCTGTGTAAAAAGGTTACCATATCCTATAAAACACTTTATTGGTACATATATAT
Source organism: Rhododendron kiyosumense (assembly GCA_019656275.1). Lineage (NCBI taxonomy): Eukaryota > Viridiplantae > Streptophyta > Magnoliopsida > Ericales > Ericaceae > Rhododendron > Rhododendron kiyosumense. The sequence goes on from BPLS01000137.1 coordinate 1,282,369, forward strand.
ATATCATGTGTATCAGACATGTAACCCTATTCAGATATACAACCTAGAGCACAGAGCTGTGTGTGATCAGAGGTAGAGTGGGCTGTATATCAGAAAAGAACAACGTCGTTTGGTTCTAACTGATCAGATCAAGTTTTGTCATGGACTCTCTAGACTGGGGTTTTCCGTGGTCTGTTTCGAATGCCACTTGACACTGAATAGGCAGTGTTGGATCTAGGGGCCACAAAACTTTTTTTTAAAAAAAATGATCGTATCGTAAATCTTAAATAATTGCGACATTGTTAAAGTTACTTTGATATTATAGGAATTTGTATATCCATGGTTGGTATACTAAGTTTCGTTTGGTTTTTGAATTTTGGAGAGTAATATTTAAGATTGTAGGGTAAGATCGGGCTGAATCTCTAAGCCTGTTTGTTCAATGGACAGGCTTTTCAGTCCACGCCTGCCCCTCTTCCTCGCGCCTGATTATCCTCGTTTTATATAAGATACATATACATGTGTTATATATGCGGAAAGGTTCTTATAGGGACAAGGTAATTTCTACATGTTCTTATGTCAACACGCTAACAGTGTATGTCACCCTGAGATTTCAATTTACTTTGAACAAACCGAGCTCTAACACGTAAAAGACTATATGCTTGAGCTTGGCTCGACTCATTTATCAGCTCTGGTTGTAAAGATGTAGCAACTAGGGAATACCATCCCAGGGCCTTAAGGTGTGCTGCACACAAAACAAACCATGGAAGTCCAGGACCATGATTTATATTATTTCCTACTACTAAGACACCTCACTCAAAAGCTAACTAGTATGGTACTCGTACCTTAATGTAATATACCTGTGTCACAAGTTCAATAGCAATGTGTTATTGCAACTGGTACTTTTTTCCCTGGATTTGAAAGCAGGAAAACCTTTGGGCCTCCAAGGAGGATGTCAACTGTTGCAAGTGTTATTACTCCAAACTGTTCTGCTTTTACAATATTCGAAGTCACCGAAATAAACGACAGTCGTCACCTTTAACAAGAACATAGTAACTACAAGCAACAACGAAAAGAAGAACAGAGTTACTAAAGGCCATTAACTTAAAGGTCGATATATTGCCGGATTTTCCCAGAGCAGTATGTGCTTGCCTGGTGCTCTACATGATTGTCCGTCGATTTGACAAAACCTAAATTCGGCCAGTAAATACGATTTTTCTTGACCAAAAATGAAAACCATATGGTATGGTATTACGACACATATCTGTTCAACCAAATAAAAAAGTCATACCAGTAGTTAATGTCGGAAAAGATCGCCTGAGAGATTTAAGTATGTATACATTGTGGTCCATGTATAGGACTTCTCATATTGTAAAAAACATAATAAGATACAGCAGCACCGGACTGACATAAATTTTTTTTTTAACGGCACCGGAATGACAGAATAACCCCAGGTTCAATAATTCACAACGGGATATACACTTTTCATAAACCAAGAGAGTCAAGAGTATATTACCAACATCAACTCACATTTTCTGCTTTCTTGAGAGAGGAGATACTGTTGCAGTAAAATTATGATGGGTCGTTAATGCAAAATCACTTTATCTCGCCCTTCTAGCTCTTCTGTTCTTCAAGTTTGGGTGTGCTGAATTTCACGTTGGCCAATTGCGCAGCTGCACGAGCAGTAGCTGTTGCACGCTCTGCAGCAGCAATAGCGGTCCGAGCTTTCTCCAATATTTCAGATGATTGCGGCCTTGCATCCCTTTTTAGATCATTAGCTGGTGTCGGATTCTCATTCCTGTTTGTTGACTTAATTACCCCATCCTGACCCAACAAGGAAGTGATGTTGCCGGGGCTTGGAGATGGATGAAACTCTGGGTCTTCTTTCCTCTGTGCAGAGATAGTTGGATGTGCTGCTTCGGTAGAAGTTGAATATTCAGGACGACCGTGTTTGGGTGGTGCTTGAGAAAGTGCCGGGCCTCTGTATACTTGCTTGGGTCCATTCTGCAGATAAACACAAAAAAAACTAACAACTGGCTCAACGAGGAAGTAAATATCCAAGCTGGGCAAGAAACCATGATTTTATTTTTCATTTTTATGCCTTGTTGATATTTGTTCCAATGTCGAAGGGCAAATACTTTAGCTAGTCCAACTGAGTAACTCATGAAATTCCACTGCATTATGGGGACAAAACCCCCCAAAAGTAGGTTAATGACAACTGGAGATGAAGACTTAATGCATTGTACTACAAGCAAGTTCACCGAGAGTTTATGCGGTAGGTCACATCCCACCTAAACTAGCTACTTCATAGTTTTTGGCGTCACAGATTCTTCATTTTGGAAATAGACAGTGGTAAATAGACATTCACTTGAGTATATCGATATAGGTGGCACTAATGATCTCCCACCCCTTAGTCAAGGTACATTTACAATCTACAAGATTAATCGAATAACACAATGGGCAAAATCAGAAGGAAGTGTCCATAAAGAGAAGGGCAATATAAAATGCAAAAGGACAAGTACCAATAGATCTTCGGGCTTTTTACTGAATTCTGCTTCAGTTTTGGAGGGATCCCACTCCACATTGTACTCTTCTGCAACATCCTTCAATACCTTAAGCTTTACTGCAGCAGATGGAGCACTGACCGATAGTTTCTCGATTATCTGAAATGGTAGAAAAGATTATAACAATGGGATCATCAGCATAAGCTATCTACAGTAAACAAAGCTCCACACATATCACAAATGAAATACAAAGATAGTAGAGCAAATTAACTGTACGGTTGACACTGGTATCTGGCCGAAGCTCAGTAGCACCAGCTATGAACTCCTTCCCATATTTGGCAGCAAATAAGTTCCTCACATGCAACAAATCTGGAACATCTGAACATCTGGGAGCCGCAAATATTATGCTTGCAACAGCCTCAAGCAATTCTGAAGGGCACTCCCTATTATGCAGAAAGAGATATTATCATAACATTCTGTCGGCCAAACAAATCCTAGAACAAATGGCAAGACCAAAAACTGAGTCAGGAAATCGTGACAGAAGTTCTACTCAGTCCATGGTGGACATATTCCGTATTGAATCAATGATCTAATGCCACCTTAATATGGAGTGACCCTACAGAGGGCAAAGTAAATTCAACCTTGAGTGGGGCTAAACCGTTTCATTTACCATCTCTTGACAAACCAAAATCCTTTTCACTCCTCGTAGCCTCAAACCAAAAGGCAGATGTACTATGCATGGTAGAAAATGGAGCAAGTTGACTGTTTATTAAATTTCAAACAAGCAACCGAACAACTGCACTTCAATGATTCGGTAACATATGAGCTCAGATATATTGAGGCCCAGGAGGGATCAAATATAAAACATATTATACAAAGTTTACTATATGAAATTTAATGATAGATGATTTACCTCTGGCTGTCAAGAATGGGTACACGTGCAAGAATAAACTCACAGAACAACTCCAAGATTTCGTATGCAGCCCATATGTTTTGTTCCCGTATGACATGCTCCACCTACACAAGTACAAGTTCTAAATATAGATGATAGCCACTATACAACTAAGATAACAACAAAGACTAAAATTGAAAGTGCACCCTTATTCGAGCTATAGGTTCTTGACCAGCCTGAAGAAACTGAGCTATCTCCTTGCGCATAAGTTTGAGCTGCATATCCCTCTTGTTTTGCAGCAACTTCATACGGGAGATTGACAAGGTCAAGCATGTTTTACTACAAAAACATGCTGTTCAGAATCAACATTTTCTACCAAAATATGAAGATAAGGCGAGCGATAACTCAGTACTTTAAACATTAGTCCCACGTTGAAACAGCCATACAAAAATTCAACAGTATCCTGCACCTATAGAAACTGCACAACCCAACTGGTAATGCGGAGTCGGTCTCTTGTACCTAAAGTTACTTTCTGGTACTTTTCACAGAATTCTAATCCTAGTTATTTCTTGTGGTGTAGGTCTCTTGTATTATTCTTCAACATAGTAAAACAACACCGCTGCAACAAGGGATCAAACCCACATCGGCAGGGGTGGCTCTATTAAGGGTTTTGGGGTTTCAAGCCAACCCCATGGGTTCAAAAGATGTATTTAAACTTTCTGATTTTACACATTTTTATTTTTCTTTAATATTGTCTGCACTGGAGCATTCATACAAAATTAGAGTAAATGAAAATTCACTTAAATTTGTGTAAGCAGTTCATATAGCTCAACAAAACAACATAAATTAGGCCCAACAAGTTTTCAATCAAAGTAAATATCTTTATTTTATACAAAATATGCTTCTAATACATTTTTGTTGCCGCCGAACAAAAATCCTAAAGGCCTCCCCTGCACAGCGGGTGAATCAACTTAAGAGTCGTGTTCTTGCTTTCAATTATTTCCTTTTATTTTCTGCATTCGTATCCCCTAAATCTCGTGTCACGATTCTTCGAATTCCCACATCGAATCACGTTAAAGCAACTGAACTCAGTGAATCAGCTCATCTTTAAAATTGACTTGTTGGACACATCATAGACTTTAGAACTAAAACAATTAGCGCTACGAACACAAGGAGAGATTGATTCATTGAAGGTTAGGTATATGATGAGTTGACCAATGGTAAATGAGATACAGACTAAGGGGTATTTCCACTAAAACCGAAAGATGAAATCTTTTTTTTATAAGGAGGAGATTACATTTGAGGAATTGAAAATCGAGATTTGAACGAAAGGGATTAAACTGAACTGACCATTTTGCGCCGAGGAGGCCTCTGCTGAAGAGTTGATTCAGTAGCGACATCGAAGCCCTAACTGAGACCACGGATGGTAATCTGCTGATAAAAACCCTAGTTCTTGATCTGGGTGATTGTTGGATTTGCAGGAGTGAATTTGATCGATTGAACAATGGAGGAAACCATCCAAAGGTGACTTTTCCGTCTGAGCTGTAGAACTAGAGGCCCGACTTTTGCTACACCGAGGATAGATTTTATAAATATAATTTGAAGGAAAAAGTATAACAACAAATCAGAGTGGCGCAGCGGAAGCGTGGTGGGCCCATAACCCACAGGTCCCAGGATCGAAACCTGGCTCTGATAAAAAGGGTAGCTTCCGAGGCCAAATCCATTTTATTCCTTTTTTTCTAGTTCGATTCCTACTTTTTTTTTTATTTTATCCGCAGTCTTTTTTCTCATTTACTTTAGTTCGATTCCTACTTTTTTTTTTCTATCCGCAGTTCGATTCCTACTTATGATCGAAAGAAAATACTCTTTGCATAATTTGTTTTATTGTCCCTTGTTTAGGGCAATAAATTGAGTCGTTCGTGAACTATTTGAGGCTTGTTCGAGTTCGATTCATCTACTAATTAAACCAAACTTGAGCCGAACATGAACCTAGTTGCATTTGGCTCGATTAGGTTTGTGAACCTGGAATACATGTATGTCATGAAATTTTTATGAGAATTTTGTATATGTACATAATAAATTTTTTAGAACTTGTACAAGCATAAACATTTAAAATTACTACTAATAGATAATTGATTTTGGCACTTCAGTTTTTGATAACCACACTCCACTATTAGTCTTTCAGTGTTCAAAATACACTTGGCAAAGAACACTAAAAGACAAATATTGGTGTGATTATCAAAAAGTAGAGTGTCAAAATCATTGCCCCTACTAAAAACTTATTTATGTAAATATTTTTATCGTTTTATATATGTATGAATGTATTTATGTATATAGTAAAATTTAATTTGCATTTTTAGACCTACATGATAGCATAAAATATACTCCATTATAGGCTCGTTAAGGCTCGTCAGCAAGCTTGGCTCTTGTTCGCGTTCACTTAAAAACTTAGCAAACGAATCTAAACATTCTACTATTCGACTCGATTGGACTCATTTACAGCTCTACCCTTATTTATTTCTTTTGTAAGAGAAGTGGGAGCGAAATGGAAGAAAATTCCGATAAAAAAAAAAAGTACCAGAAGAGTGGCTTCCAAAGCCTCTTTTTTTTTTTTTCAAATACGTATTTACTACCAGAAGGAAAGTACTGTGTTTTGCACATTTGGGATGTTCTTGTATTTCTCTAAAAAAAAAAAATATATGTTTACTTCATACGAAAAGGTTTGAAGAAAGAACGCGCATAAGAGTATATAACCAACCCGATTTATTTTCTGTGAAGGCTCCATTTCATGCTCGAGGAAGTCTCCAATTAAAACTTCATTTCATCACAGTCGTTAAACCAATCACCCAAACTTCATCAGTTCCACTCCATGGCTTGCAGACATAACTCTTTGTATGTTCAGAATTAACTTATTGCATAGCTTACCCAGAGAAGAAGAAGAAATACAACTTCAGCTAAGATTCTAAGTAACTGAATCCAAGAAGGCACGCAACTACAAAAATGGAAGGATGAAGGGGAAAGGGAGGAAAAGAATAACGATAAAAAGGAAATTGCAGACGGCACATAATGGGCGGAAGTTTATTTATGGGAGCACTGATGATCAAGCCATGAGATAATATCACCCAATACAGTGAGTATTACGTGATCAGGTTCTCCTTCCAGAATGCCGTGATACCCTCCTTCGTAGAGCTTTAGGGTTTTGTCATTGCTAGAAGCCTTCTCGTAAAGAAACTGGCTCACCAATGGATCTGTCACTTTATCAGCAGCTCCATGAAGAATAAGCAACGGAGATGAAACCTGAAACATGCCTAGAAATGTTAATTTCTTCAAATTTGAGTGTGATCGTAATAGCTATGCGAAGAAAATGGATAGTGATGAGGAGAATAATTTGCCATAATAATAATAATACAATTGAAACTTAACAAAAAATTATGAAAGTAAAGTAAGGAAAGTGAAAAAATTAGTTTCTATTATGGTCTCCAGGAGCATCTCCAAGCCAAGAAAATGGATACTAAAAATTATTTCTTAATCAAAAAGTAGTTATACTGAATGGTTCATCTCATCTGCAATCACAAATCTCTATTTTGTCTTTATTTAGAACACTCTTTTCAGGCTTTCATTTTCCTCAAAAAATTATTCACATTTGTTTACTGTTCAAGTATTTACATTCGATGCCTATTCCCAATAGAGTACAATTGGACATGATTTGGTCTCTAAGTTAGAGACGTAATATTTTGTTGGAAACGCTCATAGATGTGTTTTTCCGCTTAGCTACGTAAACAGAGGAAGGAAAATTAGTATTGCATTGCTACCAAGTTTCAAGCACACCCAAAGGCTGAATGTAGGGATAACAATGGAGCGATGAAAACTGACCTTCTCAACCTTTGATTCAATGAACTTTGTAGTCTTCAAAAGTTCCACTGCAGTCTTTAGGCGTACTGGATCAGAGTAACAGATCACATTGTATGAAGCCTAAGAAACAATGGGCACAAGGATTATGTTCCATGAGTCTTTCCTTCAAACGATTGATAAACTAGGAGCAAAATATTATTAGAGAACTTGTATCATGTAGTTCCATTGAAAGTTGAAACCAAAGTTCTGCATTCATTTTGAAGGAGCATCCATAATCTGAACATTACATAGGTCTGTTGCAAAACTAATATGGATTATGAGTTGCAAATGCTATATCAGAACTAAAAGGTGATAGCTGTTCCGGAAGTGAAAAAGACTTGTCAACTAATGTACAAGATAAGCGCTACCAACATCCCACCCATGGCCAAGAATAAAAGAACATATAGAACAGTAGAAATTATGTAAATTACAGTCATAAAATCCAAGAAAGTAAATGAAGAACATACCATTTTCCTTTTCTTCAATTCTTTGAATACAAGCTCAGCTAGATCTTTCTGGGGTACAAGCTTCGCTTTCGGCATAACTCTAGATAGAAGGGTTAAGGCCTTTACAGCGGGTTCAGGCGGTGTCACATCCTCGGAAATCTTAGCAGCAAGTCAAGGTCAGCAAATTCATAACAATAGTTGCAAATACCATACTTGATTGCCGGGGTTCTTTATTATACACTTTAACTGAACATACTAGTCATATGATAACAATATTCATTTATATTCAGTAGATGCAGAGGGCCCACAGTTTGATCATCATATAGAAAATACAAGTGATTAAAGTGGGAGCACAGGCAGCTAGACTTCTCTTTTAGTCTGTTTATAAAGAGGGAGGTGTACTGATGATTATTTAGTGACTGAGTTATATGATGACTAGTGAACATGCCCAAAGCGTTTGTTATACATGTAGGGTGGTGGTTGGGCCTACCCTATAGAAAATGTATTTGGGTTGGATAGGAAAACGGTATTGATTTGCTGGGAATTTTTATTTTTTGAACCAATAGAAAAGTCCACCCTACATAGCCTAGAATGGAAGAAAAAAGTTTCTCATAGCCCACAGGTGTTCAAATATCATAAAACATCAATGTCCAGCTAGCCCATACTAGGTTGTAATGGTTATATAGGTTAAGAGTTTTGTGCGATAAATTTACCCAAGAGCATAGCCGCCTTGCATGTGCTAGAGTGTGCATGGAGATTGAGGCTTCCAAAGAAATTCCCAAGGTCTTTACTCTTGAGTAGGGATATTAATAGGCAACCATACAAGGGAAGTTGAGGTTAATTGGAATCCCCTAGTTTGTGATGAGTGTATGATCTTCCAGCACACTAGTCATGCCCAAAAAAGGACAATGAATCAAGACTCTTGCTTTCCCGAACAATGCCAATAGTGGACTGTCAAAACAAGGTTAAAGCACAAAAAGAGTGAAGAATGGGTAGAAGCCAAGAGGAAGAAAGCGAAAGGGAGTAATGTGCATTAGGATGAGGCAAACATCTCATCCTTAATTTTTGTAAATATGCTCCCATCATGTTCACCAGTTGCAAGGAGTCGTTTGGAACGATTGCACAGATACAGATGGTTGCAGAATGAGATTTGGGGCTTGTTGAAGTGAAGGCATGAGTTGTGTCACCCAGTTGAAAACGTAGCCAAGACCCTCTCCCATAAAGGGATACAAGAACAAAAGAATAATGAGGACCTGCAGGAAAGTAACAATCTCCATTCCCCTACTTCAAGGGGAAGGGATGGGGGTCAAGCTCATCTGAGAAGGGCCCTCAAAAAGGTGCCCGCCTCTGAAGGCCTCCAAAGCTTCTTTCCGGCAGACATGTCATTGGGCCATGCAGAAAACCATATCCTTCCAGGAGTAAAAATAAAAGCATACTCTCGAAGAAAATTCAGCACTTAAAGGTACAAGAGAAAGAGTTCTTTAGCCGATTCGCTTTCAGGCTGTGAGAGGAATCCTTTGGGCTATATTTGTGGTGTGGCATTCTGAGCCATGCTTTGTGACCCCTAGGGGTGAGTTTGATCTCTAATTGCCTACTTACCAGCCAAAAAAAGAATAAGTTTCAAGTGAAGTTCTCGATCAGCAATTCTAATCTTGGAAAGATTAGTTCCAAAACAAGGAAAACGAGTGCAAAAAAGGCTGGAACTTCAAATATCCATCTTCAACTCGAACATTGGCTTACCTTACACATTGGGGCTACAAGGACGACTCCATCCCAATGTTGCGGTGCTTTTAGATTAGCTTTGAGAGCAACAGCTCCTCCCATGGACTGCCCCAATAAAAAGCAGGGCAACCCTCTCACTTCTGGTCTTCCTACAATCAGCAAGAAAATAAATCAGCAGTTGCTGCTTAATATTAAGGGCAGTCATTTTCGCACTCCCCAAATTACTAACTGCACTCTAAAAGGGTAGTGTGAAAATCAAGTCCATATAGGGATTGATTTTTGCACTCTCTTTTGTGGATAGTAATTTGGGGTCTTCAAAAATCAATTCCCAATGTTAAATGGGAAACGAAATTCCTCCTCCTATGGCCAGAACTCAGAAGTTCATCTTATAGTTATACAATATGAGTTGCTTCTTATAATAACAACAAGGGTCATTTTGTTGGAGACCAAAGTTATTAAAATCTTGAAAAAAAAAAAACTAACTTCAAAGAGATAGTGAGACACAGTCCAGAAGTTGGGATCATGATAAAAAGTATATCCTGTTACAAATGGTCTCACCGTGCGCAATCACACTAAGAGACAAAGTTTTATGAGATGCACCTTTGATTTTTGCATACTGTTCAATAACATTGTCAACTATATGATCAAAGCTCGGGATGTAACCATGCAAGCCCTCTGACAAGCCAAATCCTGGATGATCAACAGCATAAACGCCATAACCAGAAGCCGCAATATGCTTAGCAATACCTGAAATACGAAATATCTGTAGGTTATATAGTCTCCCCACAGAAATTGAAGTCTCAAGGACAAAAAATGCCAGTGTTACTCAAACAAAGACCCTCCTGATTTTAACCTGATCACAAACCTTCGAAGAAGAAGGTGCATGTATCACCGTATCCATGACAAAAACACAAAGCGCCTTTAATTCGAACACCTGGTTTTGGCAACCAGCTTTTGCAGAAAATTTCCAAACCTCTTGAATTCCTCTCATACCACTACAAAACCCATGTACCCAATTACCAGTTATGTCAAACAAGCAAACAACTTTATTATTTCCAAAACCCTTAACTTCTGTTTAGTTACCACGAAGCCAGGGGAAGCAGAATCAAATATAATCCTGGCTTGTACTTTCATTTGCTATATTTTTCACCAAATAAAAGTCACTTCAGAATTCCTCACAAAAAGAACTGCAAAGCACGGACCGAACAGAACTGTATTTTTATCAAGCCAGAATGCGAAAAACAAGATAAGTTTTATGTCCCGAATGATTTGTTTGTATATGTAAAGATTTAATGCAGTTTCTCAGCATAAGAAATCATGGAGCGAAGCCAAGCCAAGCCAAGCAAAACCAAACTATTGTTTATGGTTAGGTTGTTGATATCTAGTTCTGCTCAAAATGCCTACGGTTCGATTGGTTCCTCCGTTTATCAATTTGTAGGTACCAGTTTGGTTCTTGGTTCATCACTGAACGGAACCAATTAGGTCAATGAAAACCACTGCCCAGAGTCAGCAAGCAGTTGCATTAGGGTAAAGAGAGAACTTATTTTGCCCCCTATAAACGCAGCAATACATATACATGGATAAGACCTCAAAAATAGCATTGCATACCTCCTCTTCCCTGATCCCAGAAGGAGCCATCTACACCAATCCACAGCACAAAAACCAAAAACGGAAAAAGTCAAATACTGAGATGTGGTAACAATCTTCATGCATATTATACTACCTAAACATTGTAATCCTCCGTTCCATATAGCCTACCATAGTCTTATAGTAGAAAATTGTTAGTTTTGACGTCTGGTGAATTTTTAAATTCCATTTTGTCAAATTTTTGAGATTAATCATATGTCTCGACTTGACGAGAAGAAGTATAAAACATGGACGAAGTTGAAATTTTTTTGAAAAAGACAGGAAAACTGCATAATAATGAAATGGATTGTGATTTTGACACTCCAAAATTGAACTGTGTTCTTACACGGCGTTTTGGAGCTCCGTAAATTTTGGAGTGATAAAATCAAATTATGGGCATGACGCAGCCTTTACAAAAAGTGATCTCATTTTTTTAATAAAAAATAATATATTTTCCACATAACCATGTTAAATTTTTCACCAATTTCAAAATCAAAATTACGTAATTTTCAAATTAGTGAAAAAATATGAAGAAGTTATGAATCATCCCGTATTATTTTTACTTTTTCAAATTAAAAAAAAACCATATTTTTTTTTCATTACAAACTAAAACTACGGGACACGGTGGGCAATAAATTCCAACTGCACGAGTCAAAGAGAAATACTCAAAGACGGTAGTAGAGATTCAGAACTTGGAAAAGAAACCTTGAACAAGCAATGATCAAGCTGCTGCTGCACTTGAGCGAAGGCCGATCGCACGCGCCTCCGGGCCGGGGCGAAATCCAAGTTCTGGGACGCGATCGCGTTCATCTCGTCACTCACGCCCTCGATCACAGCCCTCTTCTTGGCCGTGACGGCGAGGCGGGTGCTCCTCGGCGCCGGAAAAGCTCTGCCGGTGCCAGGCCAGCGAAGGAGAGCGGTGGGCGGGTGACATTTCCGGCGGAGGAGAGGGGACTCCGGCGGGAGTAAAGCGGAGGGGAGAGTCAGACGGAGGTCCATGTGGGTTTTTGCTGTCTCAGTGGACAAGAAAGTGGTTTATTAATAGTGCCAACCGCAACAGAGTTCGGAGTGGTACAACGATGGACTATTTTGGTCGCGTCTGGTGGGTGGGTTTGTTGTGATTCAGTAAAGTCTGTCCACACATACATACATTTACCGCATAGATTTTACACAGATTTTGACGTGGAGTCTAATGAAGGTTTATACAAACAATTCGAGCCGATTATTAAACTCAAAACATGTTTTCGAGTGCTCCTGTCAAAAATCAGCTCAGTTCAATAAGTACAAGTACTCGATTCAATCTTCTAATTTTTCATTCATTCAATTAGCTGATTTTTCAGAGGGGCACTCGAAAACACGTTTTGAATTTGATGAACAACTCGAATCGTTTGTACGAGACCCTCAATGGACCTCGCATCAAAATCTGTGCTTAAATATCTATGTCAATAGCACTACTGGTTTTTTATTCGGGTGTTTTTTTTTTTTTTTCTCAATGGGAACGCCAAAAACGTGAAAATGGAGGATCTGTTTAAAAGTTTTTTTTTCTTCTTTGATTAAATGATTAAAAGGTCTGTTTGAAAGTTACTTCCACTACATGTGTGCCACAAGGGGCAGTGGAGTATTAAATTTTGCTAGTACTTTATTAAGGGGTGTGCGGTGCTCTTTCTAACAGTTGGATTTTTGGAAAATTCTAAAGTAATGGGTTGACAATAGTAAATATGTGAATGTGTATTAAATAGTGTATAAAGTATACATGAATACGTGTTTTCCTTATTTTCTAGTGTATTTATCATCAGTCCAGTGGACTGACAATAGCAAGACCGTTCTATCTTTATTGAGCCGTTTTCTAGGATGGGCAGATTGTTGAACAGAAAAAATAACTCTTCCAAAAATCAATGATAACGTTGCTGTCAACCTCCACGTCTCGGTTCAATTTAAGGTGTTGTAATGTTAATGATGTGTAGGTGGAGACTGGAGAACAATCATTTCAAAACCCACAAACACTTTTGCACGAACAAAGGTACAAACACTCACATAAGCAAGTGGGCTTCACACACACACAAACACGTTGCACCACTAGCGTGTGTGGAGCCTACACGATTACGTAACGTAAGTGTGTTGTGTATTTGTCTGTGCAAAGATGTGTGGTTTTAGAACTTTCCGACTGGCCAGTGATAAAGCAGGAGGATAGGATCCGCCCTGGAGAGATAGAAATGAGATCGTAGGAGATTTTATAATTAATTAACAAGTGAGATCCATTGGGATTTTGTTTTTTTAATTCTACCAGCGCATTTATTTGTAGGTTGGCCATATGTGCTTTTATTTTATTTGTTTTAGGAATGCTAGGTATTAAAAAAAATATACTAGGAAATCACCCAGAATAGGAGTTTGGGTTTCTTACCGCTCATAAAAGTTTTTTAACGGTCACGAATACCTCTAAAAGTATTTTTTTTATAATTTCCATATATATTTTCTTTGTACCTAGTATGTTTTTTTTTTTTTGAATTGGATGTGATTGCTTTAATTTGAGTTCTTGTTGGAGTATCTATTATTTGCGTAAATTGCATTGACCTCCCCCAAATGTCTTTTTACACACTACACATCCAATGTGTGAGACTCATCTTTATTGTGAGTGTGGGTGATTGAGTGTGTATTTAAGTGTGGAGTTAGAATTTCCGTTTTACAAATACTTCTCTCCAGGTTTTGAAAATGTCCCCTGAGACTTATACATGGTTAACTGTATAGTTGGTGTTTTACTGATATACCCTTTCAGTTAACTATCTTCAAATAAGAATACCAGCAAGCATATTTGTTTCGAAGGAGGTTTTGGGTAATGGATACAGATAAATAGATAGAGAAATGAGAGTAATAATTGGATTGAAAAAGAGAGAAAAGTGTGGTTCTAGAAAACCAAAGCGAACAAAATAAATTATTACTACTGATATACTATCTAACCGTCTTTCTTGCAAAAACACAAACACATCAAATTTTGATTTACAGAATGAATAGTATAGTATGTAATTAAAATAGTTTTGAACTCAAACCATTTACTAGTATTTTACATGATTCATGTACTTTCATCTTTAATGAACTTGTTTCTCAATTTTTTAGTCATGTTTTATTTTTTAGATGCAGTCTACAGGGGGAAAAATTGATGCAAAATTAGAATATGTTCACAAAAAAAAAGAGAAAATACTGGGCCGGTCCCAATTTTCCATTTCGTAGTCTGTGGAATACAATAAGTCTACAGACCTGGAAACCGACCCATGCCAAAAACCACGACGCTGACGTGGCATGGGTCCCACGCCAGTTGCAGCAAAAAATTTAAAAGAAAAAAATAAAATTTGGGCTGGGTTTCTCACGAACCAGAGAGAGAGGAAAGAAAGAAACGAAGAAGAGAAGATCGACAAGAAAAGGATGACGCCATACTCGAAGGTCTCTCCTGCACCGACGCCATACGCTATACTCGGTGCTTCGTCTCCGTCTTTCCAAAGTCCTCTCTCTCTCTCGCTGATATTCCCCTCATCAATGGTGGTGTTGTATTGCCTCCATATTTTCCGAACACCCAACTCTAGTTTATTGGCTTTGTTTATATTTAGCTGAAAATCCAGTAAAATTACTGAGGAATAATTGAATTTAAGCTTTGATCATTTACAACTGTGATATGGGTTTGACATAAATTTCATGTAAAAATTGTTCTTTTTTCATCAGGTTTGAGATTTGGATCGTATATTAGAATTTGGTTTTGTATACTGGAGTTTTTTTCTTCCGAAACCATGAGGGAAAAGGTGAGATTTTTGATTTGTGTATGGTTTATCGTGTCTTGTTTGAGTAAGTTTGTGGTGGAGAGGAACAGCTT
>BPLS01000137.1:1304101-1320532 GCA_019656275.1 Rhododendron kiyosumense
AAACTGAAAGCACAATAACTACATTACATTATGAAACAAAGCCAAAATTCCAAAATACTCCAAGATCATTCGGAGCAATCTAAGCATTACGAATCCAAAACCTATTTTCTCGACCATAACGTTCATAGTAATTCCGTGCTTCTTCAATTGTCTCAAAATACATCCCAATTGTCGGTGTTTTTAACCCTTCCACAATGTTATCTGGAGTCTCGGTATCATTTAAACCCACTAACTCCATTGTTCACCCTTCAGTTGCCCACAAGAAAAAGAAAAAAAAATCCATAAGCTACTAGCAGACCAGGTAACAAGCAAACGGAGACTACACAGCAAGGACTAGTATCTTCAAATTACTCCCAAGCAAAACTACTACTGAGCTATGATTTCATTGACCAAATCCATAAATAATTTTGAAATTACGCATAAATGATATGCACGACACATTGATCAGACGTAAATGAACCAGAGAGACTCTGTAAAACAGAAATCTCTACAATATCTCAATGGCAGATATTGTTCAAATCCAGTAACCTAGAATTCTGCAGCACATCACTAGTTGATCAAATTCCAAAAGCCGAGGTAGTCACACAGTTCGTTTCACTCAAAAATGAAAGCTAAACACATAACAAACATGTAATTAAAGCAAAATGATTTCCAATGTAAGATAGAGTTGCTTTCATTTGGTGACGAGAAAGCATCAAGAAAATAGTTGAGCTTTCCCTCTTTCACATCACAGCTATAAATGACAAAAACAAGCAGCTTTAGCTAAAATATTTTTAGAAAAATTGAAGTAAAAACATCAAAATGGAACTCCTAGAGTGTCATTTTTCCCACCCCTAACAAACGAAAAAACAAACCAGAAATGACATAAACTACAAGGGAACAAAGCTCTCAACAATCAGAAAACTCTCTGCACATTCATCAATACCAGAGGTCCAGAAGTATGCCACAGAAAGAGGGAGAGCGTTACCTCGAGCAGAGGGAGAGGGTCGTCGGCGTGTGGTGGTGGGTCGTCGGCGGCTGGGCTCGTTGGTCATTCGTTGGTTGGAGTGGAGGGAGGTGGAGAGGTCGGGCTGCAGGGTGGGTTGTATCTCAGACGTGAGACGGGAGGAGAAGTGGGGCAGACCGTGATTAGTTTTTAGGGGTGGAGTGGGATTTAATCTCAGCCCTTGAAATGGAGGGCTGAGATGGGGTGTTTTTTAGGTGTCCCCGGAACCGCCCTGTTTAATCAGTAGTTGAAAACTTCAAAAAGAAGGATACATTAAATAATTCTAGGGAAAAAGATAACAGTATAACCCAAAAGCCACACTCTGGCTCGTCTTGCACCACCAATTTTTGGCCGCCAGCATTAAGCCATTAACCACCCATGTACTGATCTGGTACATCTCTCAGTATGTGCAACTACGGAAAGCAAATATTCATGCAGCCAAATGGGTGACAAGATGTCCAGGGGTATCATCCAGGCAACCGTGGATCACAGCACTCAAGAATAAAAACTGGCACGCAGCATAGGAACAAGTGGGTGAATTACATGTTTAGGCAACTGTTACCTGTTAAGACGAAAGCAACACTCTAGACCTCCAAGAGAAAGTGTCTGAATCCTGCAGCTCTTTACCCACTTTCTGGATGTAACAATTCAAGGAATGTGCTTGTTCATCAATAATATCACTGGACACTACATCGTCTGCAAGTTTAACTGCTGCCATTTGAGACAGTTGAAAGTTTTCTCCAATACGTTGCAATTTCCTTGCAATATCTTCCTTGCCAAGTGTAAGAAGGGAAACCAATAAAGATCTAAGCTCATGCTTTGCCCCAGTGGTCAGGGACATCCCCTTCAAATGCTCCACCAAAGCCATCTCCTCACCAGGGCTGGAAAGACAGTTCATTATAACACCCTTGACTATGAGAAGGATAGGAAAAGCAAGAGATTATGGGAGCAAAAGGAAACAAAAAGAGGAATAACTGGCATACCTGCCAGCACGGATTTTCCCTTTATTCCGTTGACGCTTCATGTCTCTTGCCTTACTAGAAGTACTTAAGCTGATGGAAGCAGCAGAGCCCTTTCTTGTCCTGCTCATAAAAACAGTCACTTGAGGCCATCCAATTTGTGTCAAAGAATATTTTAAAACGCACTTAGAAAGTTGATACAAACAACTAGGAAGTACACATTCACCCACCCACACACACACACACACACACACAAAAGAGAGGAAAAACTTCAAGAAAAACAACTGTGACTCAACAAAGCCCTCTGAATTCTATTTTCGTCAAAGCCAGCACTCCATATGAGTTACAATGAACTAGCTTGGCTACATGTGAGATGACAAACCATGAATAAGACTAGAACTTCTACAGTCAAAGCAACTAAGGTTACTTATAAGGATCATTTGGTCAGATAGAAAGAACATAAAGAGAGACAAAAATGACGAACGAAAGCTCTACCGACATGGTTTCACTCATCCACAGAATATTTTCCCAGGGAAAGTGGCTCTAGTGAGACATGTTTAATTAAAAGAAGTTATCTGAACTACAAATGTAAAAGTCTTTTCTTTTTTGCTAAGTATACAAATGTAAAAGTTACAACCTTCGGTATATGCACTCCTGCCACTGAAATCACTACTATTAAGCTATAAGAATGAACATACTATTTGCCAAAGGAAAGTAGCTTTAGCGAAACACGATTAACTGCAATAAATACGAGTTACAAATGTAGAAGTCATACCCTCTGGAGTATGCACTCATTCCACTGAAATTGCTACTAGATTCTGAAGCAGTGTCATCATCGACTTCATTAACTGATCGCCCATCTGACTGGAGCTTCGCTGCAAGCAACAATCTCCGCTGTCTAACGGCCAAGTAACGGGTCAAGTACTTGCCTACTTTCTCCAACCCTTCCTCGTATTCGCCAATCAGCACATTGGCACATTCAAGAGATGCATTCTTCACTTCTGAAACTAAATCATCTCTTCGGTGCATAAAAGCAACCCTCAGCGCCTCCTCCCAATCCCTTGCACTGACTAATAAATTGATCCCAGCATTCGCATCTCCACAGTATTCCAAGGCAATTTTGGCAGCTTCTCCTGGTTTACCAATAGCCTGAAGTTCTTCACAGAGTTCATGTGCCAGTTGCTTGACCTCCTCTTTCCCCAGTTTAATGATACCAGCAACAGTTAACACTCCCCTCCAATTACCAAAAGCGCGATAAGCCTTCAGTGCTTTCTCCAAACTAGTACAACACAAATAAGTTGCTGCAGCATCTTCAAAGCATTTTTTATTACTGAGATGATCTCCCCAGGCCTCAAGGACTTGTCTCCTCTTGGAAGGGTCATTGATCAGTTGGAGTCCGAGCGGAAAAAGTTCAGGATTATTCTTCATTAGATTCATACAATCCGCATAATAAGCATCTCCTGCCATAACTATGTGCCTGAGTGCATTCTCGTATTTTTGCAATTTGAGGTCGATACTATATTGCATTAAAAGAGTTGGCATGCGTTCCAGTTCCTGGAGAAATGGAAGAAATTCCTTTGGGTCCCGTTGTGAGTTCAGTGCCACAATGGCTGCAAGGTTCAGGTCATAAAGACCTAAAGCAGCTTCATAAACAGCTTCACCATCAGATAACCATAAAAGATGCTTTAGAGCTTCCTCGGCAGAAGGAAAAGATACTTTCTTTGGATCATCAGAATCTGATAGTTCCATTTCCCGAATCACTTTTATCCTTTTCAAAGCTTCCTCAAGAGCTGGGGGATCACTTCGCGCTAGGGTGGTCAAAATACAAAGCTCTCTAGCTGGACTTGCCACGACTTGCTCCTCAAGAGCTTTTCTTATGGCCATAAGGACGGCAGATATCTTGTTAATTGCATCAGAACCCTCAAATTTTCTGGCTTCAACAACGTCGGCCGCTTTTAGGCAAGGTAGAGATATATAGTTCTTGTAAAGCGTCTCCATGATATTTTCATCCTTCATGGAACAAACAAATTCAGTAATATGACTCAGATTGTTTACCTGTCGGACAAACTCTGGAGCCAATTGAAGAAACACATTCCAACCACAATGATCGACGATAACATTAAAATCGATCCGATGCCGCCTTACCATAAGGAGTGCATCTTTGAAACGTTGTTGAATCAATGCATTAACAATTGAGGACAGGACCAGTTTACGTGGATATATACATTCGAGATTTCCACGAGATGTTTGCAGTATAACAGCAGCTTCATCTCCATGCAGGACACCTACAATTTTGGCACCTTTTTCCCATATGCTAATACAGTTCCTTTTCTCTTCATTTCTTTTCTTGACAACAGGCACGAAGTTGTCATACTTCGCATTTAATGGCTCATGCAACACGTCCCCAATGTCAACAATGAACAGCAGATCCTGTTTAGTTGCTAGAATAACATGAGTGACCACTTGATCAGTAAAATTGGAGTAAAATGAGAAACTGCTACAGTTGTTGCTTAATATCCTTCCATTAACGTGCAGCCTACTGCTGTCATCAAGCCCAAAAATCAAAGACTTTGATGACTCAGAGTCAACGATAGAAGCCACACACATCCTGGGGCAGGATGATAAGAATCCCAGGTTGTCATGTACCTGAATAATCCCAGAAACTCCTCCTGTGACACACAACTTTGATGCATACTCCGAAATTTTTCCACCATCAAACTGAACAAATGCTGAAAATCTTCTAGAAGGATTAGGTACAATACCAATTACTTGCTCTTCAATAGAGATTTGACTGGATATTTTTGCATGCCAACCTGAACATGTCACCAGACCTGGGACATGATCCTCGGAACACACGAGCTCAATTTCCTGTATATAATACCCAGGAAGCAGCCCATTTTTTCCTGAACAGGTTTCCGGCAAGCAATCACTATGCCTAAAACCAAAATGAGAAACACCAAGAAGTACATGTGAATCCAACCATACAAGATGCAAAGAGGATCCGATTGAAGATTCTGAATATGAAACCTCAACAATGAATACTTTTCCTTCCAGCTCTTCCCAAAAATCAAGTTGAGGAAGCTCAACAACACACAAACAGCAGTTCGACAAAGATGCGGCCAAACGATTCTTCAGACCCTCGGACCAGAAAGCTATGTCCCTAACAGGGCTTGGAAATTTTAGATTGAATAGAAACATAGGAGGTGGAATTAGAGATATGGAAAGAGGGGTTACTTGTATCTCGGAGCCATCAATTACAAGTGATATTGAGTTCTCTGCGACAGCTGTAAGCCAAACAAAACTGAAGATTGTGATCTGGCCTCCCAGAGTCCAGCAAATCAACTGCAGCGGTTTCGTAGGGTCCCACATGAATCTTACTCCATCCTGTGTGGGGAACCTAATTTCTTGTTTCAAGTACCAATGATTGTTGCTGAAGGACCAGATCTTAAGGGAGTCATATCTTTCACATCTGACAACAGCTGCAAGAAGATCCGAATGACAGTTCCACTTCAGAATTTCTACAGTTGAGTCCATCGCCTCATTGATGCTAAATGAGCTTCTTTCTAACCCATTCCTCTCAAAGAAGACTATTGATGGACACTTCTTTTCTGCCATCCGGTCACAAACTGAAGCAATTTTCGCTCCATTCGGCATCCATTCCAAAACTGATCCCATGAAGGACTTTGATTCTGAGACAGAGTGCGGTGCCCCCGAATCTCGCTCCCAAACTTTAATCTTCTTATCCAATGAAGCAGCATTGTGAACCATGCTCAGTGTCGCAAAGTACTTCCCATCACCTCGCCATGACATGGTACACTCAAATGAATAATTGGTACTAGATGTTGGCTCACCTAAAACCAAAATCCAGACTACTTAGAAAAAATACATGACGAAAATTATCAACCATATCTAATATTTTTTGTTGATTAAGCAAATAAAACGATAAACTGTATCACAGACCTGGACACAGTTTCCCATTACAGAAATTAAAGAACATGTTGAAAAGACAGCGCCACATACTTTTTCCAGGAAACTGCCTTAAGAGTACATTGAATTGCAGGCAAAATTACAACAAACATCTATCATAATTTCCTTTTGGATAATATAGATCCAAATTTTGTCTCTGATGTGCTGCAATCTGCTAGACTCATCAAAATTTTAACTTGAAGGCAATTCAACAGAAAAACATTATATTGCAGAATCAGAGTCTTGTATGTTCTAAGACTTGGACGCCCCACAGAGTTTTTTCCTTTCACTGAATGACATGGTAACCCATGAGCGACGGCATTTTAGCTTTTGCTGCTTTACTGTGCATATTTATATTGCTTTAGGTCAATAATGTTAAAACAATTCCTGCAGCAAGAACAATAATTGGTTAAAGATAGAATTTCGGTGTAGCGATTGTTCCTTTATCTTCTATGTTACATGGGGTTAGGTAAGGTTGTCTAGTGAAGGTATGTATCCATGTGTCAAATTCATCAACTCTCATTCAAGGGCATATGGCAAAATACTCTAGTTTTAAGGCCCCGTTTGATAACCGTAGTAGCTCTTGGGATTGGATTACCAATCCCATGGGACTACTAATAATGTGTTTGGTAACCAAAAACGAGTTGGGATTACTAGTCCGTAGGACTAGGAAGCCGGGGATTAGGGGGTATTAGCAATACCCCGGGGGACTTGGTATTGATAGTCCGAATCTCTTCTCATTACCAATTTCTTCTATCAATCCAATCCCATCATCTAATCCCATTTCAATCAAACATGATATTAATAATCCTATCATCTTATCCCATCCCAAACAAACATACTCATTATCAATCCCTTCTCATTACCAATCCCATCTCCTTACGAATCCCTATCCTAATCCCATCTCCTTAAGAATCCCATCCATCTATCACTGTTATCAAACGGGGCTGTGCATTATGTTTTATACTTTCTTGGATACAATGACGTTTAGTAGATCCCACAGAGCATTTCAGGCATAAAATAGAATCTTATTTACAGCTTCAACATACACCACAATTTCATATATGCGAGGTGATGTCTAAAAATGCTGGCCAAATATTCCGTACACTTAACCAAGTGTCCGAACTAGGTTTTCATAGTTCATACATCAACTAAAACTCCATGTAACATAGGTTGCTTATTGCAGAGAATATTGTTTTTGTGTCATAAAATTAGATATGTAATTGGTTTCATGGAGTTGGGGGGGGGGGGGGGGGGGTGTTGGTGGTGTTTGGTTGTTTCTGGGAAGAGAAGAAAGCAAGAAAAATTCCCAGAGTTTGTCTTCTCTGCTTCACTATTCATACAATGATGAGGCAAAATTCCAATAACCAACACTTCATGTGAATGTTTTCAAAATAGCAAAAAAACACACCACCTATCAACAAAGCACATTATATGTGACAGGGAAAAGCGTTAACAAACAATGGAAAGAAGTCCTTACTCACGTCACCACCTTCAGGAAGCTCCTCAAGTGCCATCTCATACAACAAATCCCAATCTTGAGTCATCACTAATATCTGGCCAAAACCAGTAATTACACCAAGCAGATCTCCTTCTGGACTAGGTGAGATGCACTTGACACCACCTTCCACTTTACCCACCATTTCTGTTACTTTATCTTCCACGTTATGTAGCAGTAGAAGTCCTTTTGAGGTCCCAACTATAAGTGCTTCTTTCTCCATCAAATAATCAAAGGAAGTAATGATATCTCCAGGTTCTAAACCGATAGGCTCAGCAGCCAGAGACAAAGAGGTGCTCCTCCATGCTATGACATCCTGACACATTCATAAACTTGCATGGGTTTTCTTTTTCTCGGAAGAAATAAAAATATCCTAAATGGGGACAAAAACCCTATAATCATTGGTGAAATACTCATATTTTTAAACTAACCAAGTGAATTTTTCCCAAAAGAATAAATAACCACATGAGAAAATCTTGAACTAATAAGTGGATATTCACAACTTATGTGCAACCTTTCAGACAAAAGCTTGAATCTCCACTTAAAAATATTGCCAATACATATATAACTATCCTAAATTTTAACAAGGCCAAATGTGTCTGGATTACCATGAAGATGGTTAAACCCAACTGGAGACCCAAACGCAAGCCTTTGGGAACCCCAACTGCTAAAATCAAATTTGAAGAACTCTAAACATGTTTTCAAACAAATTCCACCAAATTCAAAAAAACATCAGAACATATCTTTCCTCCTGTCTTCAAAATTTATGGCCACATTTTAAAAAATTGCAACAATAGTACTTCCTCTGAGTCAGCTCTGACTGTTGACCAAATTTCTAAAGGTACGACTAATTAAGGTTAATATGGTTGTCCGAATCATAAATACAAATCCCGAATTTCCTTATACGGCCAGACATCGAATCCTGGCTTTTTCTTAGATTCTATATTTTGGAAAGATGGGGAAAGGAAGGGAATCCCTTGTTTGGTTCTAACAAAAGAGGGGAAAATTCTAAATCCAAGTTCAACTTTTCTCTGACTCATTTTCCTCATAATAATTTTCCCTTCTTTTTTTTCCCTAAGTTCCAAACAGAGTGGAATCATAAAAGAGCAGGAACATAAAATCAGGATGTTGGGAAATTAGTGAAATAATGTCTAATAATAAGTAGGTAAAATGGGCTGATTATTTACAGGCATCAAAATGTACACTCTTGTCAAAGCAGTCATGACTGTATAAGGTGATAAATGGAAAACGCAAGAGAATGAGCGAGGTTACCTGGGAAGAAGGAAGGTGAGTAGTGTAAATGAAGTTGGAGGAAGAAGCGAAGAACAATCGGTTTCGCTCCATGTCGAATGCGGCAAACCCAAGGGCTTCTTCGTCCTCTAACTGCAACTGGAGGTTCCACGTCAGCTCCCGAGACTGCTTCAGATTATTCATCTTTCAACCCACGAGTTCACAGTGCTGTGCACCAACAGAACCAAACCACAGAGCTGTTGATTGATGAGAGAGAGAGCGAGAGAGAGCGAGCTACTGTGGTCTGTCACTCTTTCGGCCAGTTTGGCTGGTGGATTGGGACGCGGCCGGATTTGTTCTCCGCCCCTTCCTCTTCTTCTTTGGCATCCAAAATCCCTACCCCGATTTGGCCCCGGATTTAGGACTCCGGACTCGTAATCCACCTGCGGGTGGATTGGTGAACGATAGGGGGTACCTGCTGAAAGTCTTGTCTTGCCCTTGAGACCGGAGAGAGAGAGGGTACCTGCTTGCCGCCCTAGGGTTTACCAGAAGAAGAAGAAGAAAGAAACGAGAAGTAGAAGGCTGAGCACGTGCCATTCACGTGAAGACATAAATCAGTTTTTAAAGGTAAATTATTCTTTGCACCCCCTAGATTTGGTATTTATTCCTAAGTTGGTCCCGTACACTCTTTATAGGAAAATTAATAATTTGTCCCTCGTTCACTTCACAATTTTATTCAAAAAATATTTCTCAAACTCAATCATTACTTTCATTTCTCTCTTTTAACTCTCTTTTCTCACTCTATCTCTCTCCGCTCTTTACCTCTTTTTCCAATCATTACTCTCATTTATCTCTCCACCAATTTTTCAAAAACACTACTCAAATCACAAACCAAATAAAGAACTGCCCACTGGTCACTGGTTGCCTTTGAAATCTCCTTTACATTAATTTTTTTATAAAAAAAAAAATCACTTTTCAATTACTTTTTAATTTTTCAAAAAATAATATTCTTCTAACAAATAATATGGTTTAAACATTTGTAAGATCATCTTCAAAACATTTGTAAGATAAAATGAATTTATTTTATCCCACAATTAATGATAAATATGTATTTTAAATGATAAATATGTATTTTTAATGATAAATAAAACTACAAATTATAAAAAGGAGATGAGATGAAGAAAAATGAGTGGTATTTATTGAAAATTTGACATAAATAATTTGTTGAATTTTGTTTTATATATATACATAATTGTAATAAAAATGAGGGTTAACATTTATAAGACTAAACGAATTTATTTATCAAAATTTTCATAGTGCTGTTGTAGTCACTCTTAATGGACCAGGAATCCGCCACCACGGATCGGTCGTCGTTAGAGATTAGGTCGGCGGTAATCAGAGCTCGAGCCTGCGCGATGTCGCAGTCTTCCGGAGCTAATTGGATTCTGGCCAAATCTTGACAAGCATTGCCCTTGGAAGTATTTACTGAGCCATGAAGTTTTCCTTTGTGGGTCGATGATCCAACCTGACAATCTTCAAAATAAAATGAATTTAAAGTTGCTCCAAAGCAATGGAATTCAAGTTCCAAATTTCATTCAGATTGTACAAGTGCTCAAACCAGCATTATGAGAATTCTCAAGTTCGCAAGAGAAATCTTTTACATGTTGCCAGGGACACTCATCATTGTTGCATTTTCCTCGGAGATCGAACATGCAAAGCGACCAAAATGGATCAATTGCTAAAGTGGAGGTGTAACAGCCAACTTTTTCGGAGCTTGAACTCAAAATGCTTGATGTGATTTCAATAGAGCCCATACAGTTGCTCTCTTCATTTGAAATATCATAATTTCCAATCCGTTGATTTTGACTCTGTAAAGCAACGAAACGGATTTGCCTTGTGACCTTCAGGTGACCATATGTACTTACAATGGGACAAGAAAAGGTAATAGATCTTGAAGATTGGTTACCTTTGTGGAAAAATAGCTGTCTAAAGGATCAACAATAGGAGATGCATAATTAGAAGAAAAGTTCTCAACATAGCCCATGTTCATCTAAACAAAAAACTTAGATATTGTCACGACCCAAATTCAAGGGGTAAAAATTCGTGACATGGCCAGTGATTTAAAAATCACCCCAGGCCTGATATCACACAACAACAAAAAACTATTACCATTATTATTATTTTTATTCAAACTCCCAGAACCGTAAATTAAAAATGAAATATTATATTCAGAGCTGTCTAGCGTGCTCACCAATTACATATTTAAAATTACATGATTGTGGCTCGCACACATAAACGCCACTCATTAACACATTATTTTCTTATTTAGCCACGACAACTGATATCTTTCACACGTAACAGATAAGTCTTCTTTAATCCTGAATTCCTGAAAAGGTTTTATGAAACACAAAACCAATTCAATAAGTTACAATATACTAAGGCCACATAATAAACATGAGATTAAGTAAGATAAAAACATAGCATAATAATCCAATAGCTTGCAAAATTATAAAAGATAGAACGATCATATTCCAGTTGCAATCACCACAAGTGAGACAAAGAGAGATATATATATCCATCATCATCATAATCATCATATTGTCATCTTAACCATCATAGTTTCACCTTGACCATCATCATGGCCATCATCTCGGGCGGTAATCCGGTAGCCCGGGGAGCGACCCCAGCAAAACATTGGAATTGATATCAATCCAATGGATACCCGGCCGTTTCCTTATCCACAATCGATAGGCACCAATTCAAACATAGCTCGTCAAAGCTCTTCGCCCAAATGTTACACCAATACTCATTAAACTTCCTTTTAAGAAAATCAATCCCATGTCCTTTTATAAAAATATTTTTCTTTTCACAATTATACTTATATAATTTATTTTTATTCAACATAAGATTTAATAAAACAATCACAAAACAAGCTTTAGAAAAATAATATGTACCCAAAGTATTTTCGTAACTCACCTCGTTCGAGAAGCTCAATTACCATGTGAAAATCCATATTTATTCCGGAACCTCTTGTTTTTTAAATTTTATTTTTCCCTCTCCCCTTTCCTTGATTTCTCTCTCTCTCTCTCTCTCTCTCTCTCTCTAAGTGCCATGTGTGTAGTGTTTGTGTGTGTAGGTGTGGTGTATGGATGGGAGGGGAGACCTATTTATACTAATACATCACAAGATCTAGAATAATCTAATGAAATCTTTTCATATCTTTTAATATCTAACATTATCTTATAAAATCTTATAAAATCTATACATAATCAATATCAAATCATAGAGAATCTAATAAAATCCAATAAAATCTTAGTGAATCCAAGTGTATCTTTATCAAATCTTAGTGAATCCAATAAAATCTAGGATAATCTAATGAAATCTTTTCATATCGTTTAATATCTAGAATTATCTAAGAAAATCTAACCATATCTTTCCATATCTTTTAATATCCAACAAAATCTATATAATATCTAATCAAATCCAATCAAATCTAAAATCCAAATAAAATCTAATCCAATCTTATCCAATAAAATCTAATCCAATCTTATCCAAATCTTAGTGAATCCAATAAAATCTAGGGAATTTAATTTGATTATTTTCGGATTATTCTTTTCGCCTCGCGGTGTCTAGTGCCTTATTCCTGTGCCGTGATGTTGTTTAAAAGGTTATGGCGATATCTGTAAAGTTTTATGAAAATTGACAAATACATCGAAAAATACTCTACTTTTATAAATCTTAAGTCAAAAATTAATATATTCTCTAAATCTTAACAGTAAGTGACTTGCTAAATATTAGCTCAGTTGGAGGGTGTTAGGGTGTGATGTTCGGGGAAAGAGAGATAAAGAGTTAAGAAAATCAGTGTGATTGCTCGGCCTTTGTTCGTAAAGAAGTATTCAAAATTTATCATAAGTTAGGATATTTATTCTGAGAATGACTAGGGTGACAAAATTGCAAGAAAAATTTTGAAGGTTTAAATTGGGTTATCATAGATATAATTTTCTCCTCGCCGTGAGCACCTAATTTGAACAAAATGAATAAGAAATAAATAAGAATAATGTTGGCATTGAAACAATCAAAAGGATGATATTTCAATAGCTATGAAATTGTGAAATACATTTAATCCCAATGGGTAAATAGTACAAGTCACCATTACGAATACCTAACGCACCAGTAGGAGTTCACAAACCATCCCTTCGAACAGATAATCAAGATCTATAGGCTAGAGACACATTTTAGGGCCTTTTATGACACTGCATGCACATAAATATATGCTGAAATTAGTGTGAATTTGGTAAACTGACTATCGAATGGTTTAAATTTTATGGCACTGATATTGTTACACTTCGTTATTCTTCAGTTACAAAGCACCATGGATTTGAAGCATTCTAGCAAGCTTAATTGTCATCTTACACGAATCTCTAACAAAGCAAGCTGTGGAGGCAATCTAATAGGAAAGGGCGAGCTTCAGGAAATTAGATCTGGTGAGAAGGCATTTAGGCCTTCGTCAAACAATAAGCAGCAGGCATCCTCTCTTTGTGTTCCAGCTGGCAACGTAGAGACCTCGGATGTATGTTTTAGACAACATTCAATGGAGTACTCTAGTACTTTCGAATTGAGGATAAGTGTGATAATTGAGTGACTTCTTGTTGTTTTATTTATGTAATTAAGGAACCACTTTGTACAAGCACTTATGGGTGTTTAGGTACATTAAGCATCTCACAAGACAACAACATGGATATGCAGTCATTACTAGATGTTGAAGAATTGCATGACAAGAAGTTGGAGGAGGCACAAGAGCCTCGCCACATGTGTGAAATTGAAGAAAGAAATGCTCTTAAAGCTTATTGTAATGCCCAAAGGGCTTTGGTCGAGGCTAATGCTAGATGCTTTTATCTCTATTGTAAAAGAGAACTCTACTCCTCCCACTTCTTAATGTTGGAGAATATTCCTAGTTTGTTTCGCTCCTCTAATCTGCATAATCGTGCTCGAATTGGACTGGATTTCTCAAATGGCATATTGGAAGATCACATCCATCAATTGCCCACATCCAATTGTTGAATACAAGTTGAATTCAATGATTATGATCAACAAGGTCATCAGTCAAATGTGAAAACTACTGATGGTGCTTTTCAAATTGTGTCAGATCAGTATAATATGGGGCAACATTTGGCTTTCGATCCTTGCAGTGAGCTTGATTCTAGTACATCAAAGCCACATGAACATGAAAGGATGGCAGATGGAGTTGCTCTCCGTCCAGTGATTTAAATGAATCAGCTGATGAAGATGAAGATGAAGAGACATTTCCATGGAACCACAAATCTCTTCACTCTGGCCTCGATTCTCAAGGAAAGGAGGAAAGTGATGGACAATGGGCAAAGCACAAAAATGATGAGGCGAAAAGAAAGTTTCCTCATAATAGCTCTCAAGATTCTTTACTTTTTGAAGAAACATTAAGGTCTCAATTGTTTGCATGGCTAGGACAAAAGCATTATCTAAGAAGAGGGGACCAGCTCATAACACTAAACCTGCTATTGTATCTGGTGTTGAACATGATGGTGTTGCTGAGCAAGCTGAGATGAACTTTGAGGATGTACCATTTCCTGTGGTAGAGAAAAGTCAGCATTCTAGCTATGGAGGTAGCTTTGTTTTTGGAAGTCTTCTTTCACATAGAACTTTACTAGAAAAGTCCGATATTAGCCTTGTATGCTAGGCGCATGAATATAGTGGAAAAATGTCATTAGAGTCATATCTTGTTCACTCATGATTCTTTAGCTTTCCCATTTCTTTTCGTCCTATGTTGTCGAAGATATTCGGTGCAACTATCAGAATAACTTGGTATTCGGTGTTGTATACTTGCCAGACCTCACTTCTTGATTGAAAGAGATGAAGCTATGAATGCACCGCTTATTGCTTCTGTGAGTTGGATTCAATGAATTTTGTCGATCTCCACTTCTTTCACGACCTCTCCTTGATATATCGTCGAAAAGAGTGATTGATCTAGGACCTTTTGTTTGAGTTCCACACCAAGTCTCTATGGTCACATTTCGTTTGAACTTGACAACTACATTTGTTTGTTGTTTTTATTTACTCGTTGGGTTTAAGGGAAGGGGCTTTTATGTGCAACACTGTGAATGCTCAAGAGCTTATGCTTGTTAGTGCTTTCAAAACTACAAGAGTTAAAAGACCTCCACCAAGTCGGTCAATACCCGTGAGACTCTTTGCGTAACAAGCACAGAGCATGATAGCTCATTCCCACAAGCAAAAAGTATGACTTTCATGCTAAAAAACTAAACAACCATATGTGAGGAAACTTCAGGTGGTAAGGTTTTTTTTCCAAGGAACATAGTAAACGTTGTACCTACATAATTGCCATCACCACCACCTGTTGGGAAACTGAATCCCCAAGACCCAGTAATGATGCGTATAGATTAGACAACAAAAATAAAAAACCCTACAAAGCGGAATTAGGGTTTTACCACAACTCCCTGCGACACGAACGCTGGTTGAACTTGTTATAGCACGCCTTGCTATAAACCACGAATACTGCTCGATCGTACCTTACGATCTTCTATCGTATTCCCTGCACGTCTAGAACGCGAATTGAACGCGAATTGAGTGTGGACTCTTCCGCGATCTGTTTGCTCTCTCTAAGTTTGCCTCTATTTCGTGAATAATAGATAAACGTTAATCTGACCTAGAGAGCATAACGTATATATATAGGGTTACGATAGGGACCTAAGGAGTAATAAGTCAGGGCTCCCAGTGTAAATAAGAAAACCTAATCCCACCAGGATTCTACTTCTTATTTCACTAATTATAATTCACCCCATTACAGAATTATAATTGCACTCCCGTCCTTATCTTAATTATATTACGAGCTCCATGATATTAAATACTTATTAATCTCCCCACGTTAAGATTACAGATACCCATTGATTAAAATAAATTACTACTATAATACCAAGAAAAAGAAAATACAATACCAAGAGGTCTATTATAATACCATTATTCAACATTCTGTCTAAGAGAAACTCAACTACTAGTTTTTTTTTTTTTTTGCCATTCATTAAACCTAATCTGCATGGGAGTATAAAGGAAGTACCAACTGCACTCTACTCTACTTTTTTTTTCATGAAAAAAGAAGGATCTTTATTAGGCCCCATTTGATAACACTGATAGATGGATGAAATTCGTAAGGAGATGAGATTAGAGTTGAGATTGGTAATGAGAAGGGATTGATAATGACTGTGTTTGTTTTGGATGTAATTAGATGATTGAATTATTAATATCATGTTTGTTTCACATGAGATAGAATTGGATTGATAATATACATTTTCATTTTTGCCCTTATGCAAAATTGAAGGATAACAAATGATTAAAAAACTAAGTGCTCCAATTTTTAATCCGTTTAAACTGGTGAGAGATATTATTATTCTAATCATATTATTCTAAGTCATAATTAAGTTTAGTTTCCAGGGCTCTCATAATTAAGTTAATGCTCAAAGCATAAACTTAGTAATCATGAGAGCCCTAAAAACAAAAAATAATTATGTTTCACATGAGATAGAATTGGATTGATAATATACATTTTTATTTTTGCCCTTATGCAAAATTGAAGGATAACATATGATTAAAAAACTAAGTGCTCCAATTTTTAATCCGTTTGAACTGGAGAGAGATATTATTATTCTAATCATATTATTCTAAGTCATAATTAAGTTTAGTTTCTAGGGCTCTCATAATTAAGTTAATGCTCAAAGCATAAACTTAGTAATCATGAGAGCCCTAAA
>BPLS01000137.1:1320542-1392205 GCA_019656275.1 Rhododendron kiyosumense
GACAAAAAATAATTATGACATTTTAGAATAATATGATCAAAGAAATAAGATCTTCGTACTGGTTCAAATGAAATGAAAATTGGAGTACTTAATTTTTTTGAGATTGTTTATATATTAAAAATATATGGTTAAAAAATTAAGTGCTCCAATTTGCAATCCGTTTGAACCGGTGCGAAGATCTTATTTTCTTGATCATTTTATCTTAAATGATCATAATTAATATTTTTTTCTAGGGCTCTCATAATCAAGTTAGGTCCCAAATACCAATGGGTAATTGAATACCAATGGGTAATTAGGTCAATGTAATTTAGTCCCATGAGTTAAGACTATGAATACCAAGTCCCCCAAAGTATTGTTAATGCTCCCCAGTGAGGGGATCCACATGCCCATGGGACTATCAGTCCAGCTATTCATTGTGAAAAGAAACAAATGATTAGAAGTCCCTTGGGATTATTAGCCCAATCCCAAGGCTTAGATAGGTTAACAAATGGGGCCTTAATGGAGAACCCGGTCTAAGGACCGGACATCATCAAGGACAAGACTATCTAGCCACTAAGGACAAACCCCCCACCCAATTTTCTAGTCTAGCACCTAATAGAAAATGCTTAGCCAACGAATGAGCTACTTTATTACAGGAACGTTTAACATGCACAACAGTACAAGAGAAAAACAGAGGTAGTAGTTCTAAACAATCCGAAAGAATATAACTACAATGCAGCTATCTTATTACAAGAACGTTTAACATGCGCAAAAGTACAAGAAGAAAACAGAGGTAGTAGCTCTAAACAATTCGAAAGAATAGAACTACAATGCATATATGATTTTTCTACTTGAGTAAATGCTTGAACCGTACTTGGAGTGAATCACCTCCCACAACAATCTTTGAAAGGCCTTTATTAGCAGCAATAACCAATGCTTCCCGAACAGCCATAGCTTCAACGGATCTTGGAGAGAAAAAAACAGTGGAGGGAATGGCAGCCAATCCCAAAACGTGCCCCGAGTACTGGTCTCGAGCAACAATACCAACACCAACTGTACCATTTTGCATACTCACGGCAGGATCAACACCACATCAGGAGGCGGTGGACACCACAACAGAGACCATCCAGAAGTAACGGAGCTTTGGGTGTAGATTTGGCTGCATTAGCTGCTTTGAATTCAGAACAAAGGGAAGAAGCCTTCTCCAAAACCGTAGCACAGTCCCAGCCTTGGCCGTCAAAAAAAGAGGTCATGCAAGGATATATGGTATCCACGTACAAAGAGGAAAAAATATAAACAACCCACTTTGTCCACTTCCTGCTCATGGAAAGTGGAAACAACCCACTTTGTTTGAGCCGTACAAAGTGGGATGTTGTGGCTTTATCAACCCGTTCATTACGCTCCCATGTGGCCATATGGTGAACGGCTGTCGTGATTTTAATAACCCATTCAATTATACGCCCCCATGTGGCCATATGATACATGGGATTTTGTGGCTTTAAGAACCCGTTCATTACGGCCCCATGTGGCCATATATATGATGAACGGTGTGTTGTGGTCCTAAAGAATCCGTTTGTAACGCCCCCATGTGGCCATATAACGGACAGTGTTTTGTGGCCTTAGGAAATTGCTTCTCAGTGGCTTCAAAATTTGCCCCACATGGCCTCTAAATTCAGCCCTTAGCGGCCAAAATAATTTTGCTCTTTTACTTCTCTTTTGAACTCGAGTTGAATTGCTCGCGTTTTCTATATATAGAGCTGAATTCGAATGGCCTTGCTCATGCATGACCTCGTACATAATGATAATGGTTTGGTGCCTTATTCATGACCTTAAATTGAAGGTCTCCCAAAAGGCTCCTTGAAACCTGAAAATTTTAAGACTCAAATGATAAATGGTCATTTTTTGAAGACTAAAAAAATTGAACTCCAAATTAACCTGGAACTTTGCTATGACAGCCTTTTCTGGCATTTAAATCGACCCTTGTGGTCTATCTCCTTTGGTCCAGAAATTAGCCATTACTGGACTCAGGAATTCCAAACCCAAAATGATTTGAAATCAATTATACTAAGCTTTGCTCATATGTAACAGTGGCCAATGCGCAACTTTGGCCTTGCAGAATGATTCTTTGTATGGCTAAGTCAGTAAATTGGAAAGCTGAGACGTGTTCGATCAAACGCTAATCACTTTTATAATTGCACGCCAAAACTATTTTGTTCCTCATGCTCCACAAAGAAAAATAAGAATGAAACTGAGAGCTAAACCTCGTTTAATTTAATCATTTCTGTAAATGAGGGATTCAATCCTTAATATGTTTGCTTCCGAACGACGTTGACTTGATTCCGTATCAAACTCGGATACATAGGCAACCCATTCAAATGGGCATATTCACACTTTTTTTTTTGACCAACCAGAAAATACTGATATTATATAAGAAAACAGTACAATAAAAACAAACACTATCGGTCCGGAAATACAAGAAACAACAAATAAAAGCAACAAAACAAAAAACAAAAAGAAAACAAAAAGCCGCATGGAACCACGACGCCGGAGCCGGACCCATCGAACACACTCGTGAAGAGGGGTTGGAGAGCCTGCAATTAAGAGGCCAGGTATGAACATGGAGCAAACCCTCCTGGATGACCCGCCGCACCAACTCGAACTCGTCCCGCCACAGACTAAAGGCAGAAGCCGCTACAGATGCCGTCTTCGTCGCCGATATACTGATTCCAAGAAAAACCAGATCTAAAACCCTAGATCTGGCTTTTGAGTCCAAAAATGATGGGGATCGAGAGTGGGAGATCTCGTCTTCCAAAGAAGAGAGCCTCAACCACCTCACAACCATGGTAGGAGAGGAGAGACAAGAGAGAGACCGGAAAAGAGAGAGAGATTGAAGGAGAGGGGGACTGAGAGGTGGAGATGTAGGAAGAGAAAAAAAAAAGGGGGAATAGAGAAAAGGGGAAAGAGGGGAAGGGGGCGGCGGAAATGGGGAGGAGGGGAAACCTTCCCCAGGGAGCGCTCTCTCTCTCTCTAGGACTCTCCTGAATTGGAACTACATTAGACTTGATTCTGAATTGAATTCGGGTAGGCAGGCAACCCACCCATTGAAATGAGCACAATCAAAAATATTGTGAACCCCAAATGTTCACTAAATTCCAAATTCCAGATTTAGAACTAGGGACAACTTGATTTTGATTCCAACCCATTCCCATTTCAAGCTGGACTTGACCAATCAAATACGCAGGCAACCTACTCAAATGGGTGCAGTTACGAAGTTAAAAAGATTTAGGATTGGCATGTGATTGGTAAAGGAGTGGGTGTCAACTTAGTTGAGATGTGCTCTCTATTTACAGTGATGCCGCAAATCCTAAAATTTTATAAATGAATCTTAAAGTTTCACCAAATTATTAAATGAGTCACAGATGCTCACTAAAAATAAAATCATGTAAACATGAACTATATTTGGCTTGATCCCAAACCAAGGGTACGTAGGCGGCCTAGATTTTTATCTTGGTTTAACCCCTAAAATAAATAAAACTCAATTCCCCATTCTCTTTCTCGCGAAAAGAGATGACAATAAAGAATAGTTGGAATCAAAGGGTTTTCTTTTTATTAAAGATGTAATTAAGAGATATGCTATACCTTGAATGGGTCCGAACCACTTAATAAGAACTCATATGATTTCTTTTCATGCGAGTGAAATTATGTTTAGCAAAGCCATCAATTTTTGGCCAAAACATGGAGTATCTGTGGTTACTACCCAGATGTGATGCGGGGTAATGGATTGTAACAAGTGAGCGAAATTTCATTTTTTTCCCTTTTGCAGAGTCTTGGGGGATAGGTTGGGAATTTTACACTTAAACCCTTTCATCTGCTCCATTGAAAGAAATATATATATATATATATATATATCCATGTAAAACTTTGGATATAAGCTACGATGTTTAAATAACGGCTATGTTCTGTATTTTGATGACAAGGGCAGTCCCCTGCATCTGCATCTAAACATATCTGGGATTATTCCGGTAAACATACAAAAATTACCTAGTACTATGTCGTGAAGGAAGACCAGCTATCTAAAACTAATAGTGACAACACTAACTGTCGAGATAAATTTCTTCCCAAAAGTGCAGAAAGCCCTTGAATAACACTCCTTCTGGACAAGTAAAGGCAATAAAAAGGTGTTTGAAATATCTAAATGAGCGTTGGACAAGGTTATAACTCCTCAAGGATCTGACAGATTTCGAGAGAATTAATGTATAAGAACTAAAGGGGACAACATAACAATAATCTGACATAATTAATTTCATCCCGAAAGTGCAGGCAGACATTGAATAAAAAGGTCTTCAAAAACGTCTAATTGGGACATGTAGCAAGTCCTCAAGGATCTGACAGAATTCCAAAGAAAAGTGCTAGGCATAAGAACCCTAGGCAAGATCAGTCGACATATTGTCGGGTAACTTACTGATTTCTTTGAGAAAGACTTGGCAGTGCCATTTCCTATCATTCCGGTGTGTTTTAGTGAAATAGAAGGATCCAACCAGCTTAGTATTCCGGTCACATTGACTGCCATTAATGATGACATGATCAACACCTGCTCAGCCATAAGCCGCACCAAAATAGTAAGGCTCCTCAGGGTCACAACAAAAAAGTAAAGGGCGGAATAATGGATCCAGAGAAATTTGCAGCATTTCACCACCTTTCACAACAGTACTAGATCGATCGCCAGAAGAAAGAGCTAGGGCAATGAGTTGCACCTTGCATTCTCTGTTTAGCTTCTCCACTAAGCATTGTGCCCAGAGAAGTCTCTTCGTCTCCATGGCAATGCTCATTAATGCTATGCTGACCAGCATATATTCTCCGCCATGCACGCATTTTTCTGATATCACCTCTGACTGTACATGGGGCTGTTGTTGCAAAACGTCTGAAATTATCTGACTAGGATTTGTTTCACTAAAGTTTTTAGCGCTTCTGGTCTGGATCTCTGTTTAATTTCGAACGGTATGGGCAGAAGCTACTCTGCATTTCTTGGATGCCTCATAGCCTAGGTCTGTAACGTTATAGTCCCTAAAGGAACCTGAAACTGTTTCCTTACTTTGTTGTGCACACTTAAGCTTTATTTCCTTTTCCCTAGTTGCAATTTGCTGACGAATTAAGGTCTTGTAGTTTACTAGTGTTCAAATTAATGATTATTGTGGCCGGTTACCTCCATTTTCCTGGGCAGCTAACTTTTTGTTGAGGGTATTAAAATTTCTAACACGGTATCTTTGCTCGACCAATGAGTGTCCGCCATTCCTGGTTCCATTGATTTTGGTCATTGATGAGACAAATGTTGGCAACCTAAGGTTGGGAAGTTGCCCACCAAGACCGAAAAAATCACTCCCCCCACACTCAACCGTCCATACCCAGGCCCCATATATAAAAGCCAACAGATGATACCAATTGAGATGCTGTAATATCGACAGCTGCAATGAAGCCCGGCCGGAAAGCACCATGACAGCTAGTTTGGTCACCTCCAATTACAATTTGCTGGAGCTTAATTGGATCATGATTTTCTGTAGCAGTTTTGCTACACACCCAGAAAAATCACTTGTCATTGAAAGATACAACCAAATTCACTCTCGGTATCGACGGTATGACCCACACCTCACCAAAT
Organism: Rhododendron kiyosumense; assembly: GCA_019656275.1. Lineage (NCBI taxonomy): Eukaryota > Viridiplantae > Streptophyta > Magnoliopsida > Ericales > Ericaceae > Rhododendron > Rhododendron kiyosumense. The sequence goes on from BPLS01000137.1 coordinate 1,326,175, forward strand.
TTGTATCTGCACGACTGCACCAGGCCACACTCTTAATTGACGAATTTGCTATTTTTGGGAATTTTTTTTACATATTTGTTAGTGAGACTTTTCAAATAGAAATATGATATTTTCTATACTAACGTATACCTTAGGGCTTGCTTGGATGGAGTAAAAAAGAGGGGGAAAAAATAAGAGGGGTATATGAGAGGGGCCCACCCCTTTTCCCCCTGTTTGGCATTCTCATTTTCCCCCCATTATTTCTTACCCGCTGTTCATTTTCCCCAGTCTTGGGAATTCTCGGGTATTAATTTTGGGCTCCCTTTGAGGTCCGCAAAAATAATCCGGGTTTGGAGGGGTATTTTGTGGACGAAAATACCCCTCTTTATCCCCTTTCCCCATCCACCATTCAACCAATTTCTACTCTCTATTCTACCAAAAATCATACTTTCTATTCAAACCTATTACAAGACTCCTTATTTAGTTTTAGGGCTCTTTTAGGGTGCTCATTGAAATGCCTTAGAGCTAAAAATCCATTATGACCATTTAAGATAAAATGATCAGAAAAATAAGATTTTCGCACCGGTTCAAATAGATTGAAAATTAGAACACTTAATTTTTAACTATATTTTTTAATATATAAACGATGTAAAAAATTAATGCCGTGTTCTCTTTCAAATTTAAAAAGAATTTTTCAAAAAATTCCCCCTAGATTCCCCCTACTTCCAACATTTCTCTCTCTATCTCTCTCCACTTATTACCCCTACAATTTTTCAAAAAAATTTTCAAAAACCAAACCAAACAAGGCATAAGTGTTTCAAATTTTAATCCGCTTGAAACGGTGAAAAGATTTTAGTTTTATGATCATTTTATTCTAAATAGTCATAATTAAATTTTGACTCTAGGGCTCTCGTTGATTAGCCTTAAGAAAGTCATAGAATCAAATATCTCTTAGAGTTAATCAATAAGAGCCCTAGAATCAAATTTTAATTATGATCATTTAGGATAAAATGATAATAAAACTAAAATCTTTCCACAGGTTTAAACGGATTGAAATTTGGAATATTTAATTTTTTAATCATATTTTTTAATATATAAACTGTCTAAAGAGGTTGAAAAATTAAGTGTTCCAAATTTCAATCCATTTGAACCGGTGGAAAGATTTTAATTTTCTGATCATTTTATCCTAAATGGTCATAATTAAATTTTGAATCTATGACTCTCATTGATTAACCTTAAAAAATATTTGATTCTACGACTTTCTTAGGGTTAATCAACGAGAGCCCTAGAGTCAAAATTTAATTATGACCATTTAGGATAAAATGATTAGAAAACTAAAATCTTTCCACCGGTTCAAACGGATTGAAATTTGGAACATTTAATTTTTTTAAAAAAATTGATTTTTATTAAAAAAAATTGTTTAATATAATAATACTAAATTCGTTAATTTGTTAGTAGAAATAAATATTACGGCTTAAATTGTGAAAGAATAATTAAATTTGCAATTACTTATAAAACGTAATACATAATAATTTAGAGACTGTACAAGGGCAAAATGGTCATTTGATAGCTTTTTATATCATCTACCCTCCTTATACCCCCTATTAATCCTACATCCAAACGAAGTATTATTTAATCTCCCTTCTCTAATACCTCATTCAAACAATCTACTATTTAATCCTCCCTTCGTAAATATCACATCAATGTATGCATTCCTTATTAACTAATACCTCCTACTATCTTATACCCCCTCATTAACTAATACCCATAATTTTTTTTCCGCATCCAAACGGGCCCTTAAGATAAAAATTAGCAGGCCCCCAAAGAGAAGTGCCATATACAGATTAACAATTTCGTTTGCATGAAGTCGACTGTATATATGGTCCAAATTCATGTGTCGCGATGTAGCTATATCTAGCAAATGTGCACACTCCATAGTATATTTTTCGTTGATAATCGGATGTCCAGGTCAGCTTGCACGCACCTTAACTATTCCAGAACCTTGAAGGTAATGACCGAACATAACCCCCAGTGGCCCTAAGATTTGGAATGGTTGGCTTCCGTAAGATTCTAACATATGACCTCATGGTCAAGCAATTATTGATTTCTCATGCTCAGTTTGCCAATCTTAGGGGTTCACTCCATAGTATAGCTATCACTATAGGTGAAAAGCTATCACTAAAATTTTTTAGCAACACACTTTTAGTGACAGCGCAGTGACAACTTTTTTGTCACTGTCGCTCATTTTTTTTGGTAGTGAAATTATGAGTGCGTAGAATTGCTTGTTAAGTAGCCGATGCCGGCAGGTCCGGGCACCACATATTTTGTATGTTTTTATTTATATTTTTTGGGGTAAAATTCATACATACATATATTCAAAAAGTTTTTACTATGCAAATAGAAAATCAATCTGTGAACTAGTAAAAGAAATGGAGTTTTCTTTAAATGAAACGACTTTAATTACCTTGGCCTTTTAAAATTTCTCTTCAATTTTAATCAAACACAATCAAATATAATTAGGTGAATATTCTAGTCATGAAAAAAAAAGGACAGAACAATTTTACACTGGATTACACATGAAAACAAAGAATATTTACGTTGAGAGTGTATTTTATTGAAATAAATTAATGTATCTCTCTCAATTCGACCCTTCTAGATAAAAATATTGGCTCCGCCTTTGAAGTTGAACCAATATTTGATGTAACAATTCATTATAGATCGATGTAAATATCACGAACTGTCCCATAAAAAAACTAGTCATTGACGCTATCCTTTTTTGGATGTTTTTATCGAAGAAGCTGAATACAACAAAGAAGAATGTCTGAGACCAACGGTGGATACGGTCATAAATCCGCGAGTAGAGTCCGGATTGCATTCAAAATGAACCCCAAAAAAATGTTTCTTCTTTTGAATTGTTAACATAATATTAGGAAATATTATGTTGCCATATTTTCTAAACTTTATTATTATATTTCTAGTTTAGGCTCATTATTATTTATGTTTCCTAATTAGTCTAGGTTTCCTTATTATGCATGTTTACTTGTTATGCGTCCTGTAGCCTATATAAAGGCGTGCTAGGTTATAGTTTGAATATAATCAATAATACACCTTTCACTTTTCTTCATAGAGTATCAGAGCTATAAGATCTAGGCCCTATGGAATTTTTGCTCTCGACGGGTGGCCTATACTTCATTGCCGTCCGCTAGGCACTTGTAGTAATATGTAACCGGCTCATGCACTCAGATTTCACTTCAAATCTCTACTGTCATAACTTCTCTTGTTTATGGCTGTTTTTGGCTCTTTTGACCGTTTCTCTTGGCTTGGATTGGCATGGCTGCTCCTGGTTTCTTTTGGTTTTTTCAAACTCAAGTTGGTAGATATACTTGAGTTTGAGGGGGGGGATGTTAACATAATATTAGGAAATATTATGTTGTCATATTTTCTAAGCTTTATTATTATATTTCTAGTTTAGGCAGATTATTATTTATGCTTCCTAGTTAATTTAAGTTTCCTAATTATACGTGTTTTCTTGTTATGCGTCTTGTAGCCTATGTAAATGTGTGCTAGATTATAATTTCGATACAATCAATAATACATCTTTCAGCTTTCTTCACATGAATATTCTTCAACCTGGATCCTCACTAACGAGTGTAATTTTGTTCACCCTTCTTAAAAAAGAGTAAACATTACCCTCTCTCTTATTGATTAAAATGTTGTGGATCCTGCAATACATTTTTTGTTAAACATGACATCATTTTGTGGTGGGATCCACACCATTTCAATTAATAGAAAAGAAGTTAATGTTTATCCTCCTACGCGGAAGGTGAACAAAATTCAACTCCTCACCAACCCTCTTCGTTGAAAAGATGACCATAATTGAGAGAGAATAAAAAGAAGACCCTGACTTATGATTGGAATATTATGCTTTTCAAATTAAGCTGAGCACGCGTACTAGTATACTTGAGTGCCTTATCATGTGGAATATTTGTGCACGAGGTAGTGATCCAAGAATAATTGGCATTACCAAATCTTCCAAAAAAAAAAAAAAAAAACAAGGCGAATGATAATGCCACTTTCTTCAATGCAATAAACTTTTCACAAAATGCATGGACTACTATATAAATTCATATACTACAAGACAAAAAGAAGAGTAACATTAGCAAAAAAGGGAGTGACAGTATCATTCCAAAAAAGAAGCCCCACCATCCATCAAATCTAAGATCAAGCACCCTCCAATCCAAATGATTTCCAGTACAAAATTTTAAGGGGAGACAAAAAAGCTAATGATTAAAAGATTAGGGAATGATAATGTCACTTCTTTTTTATCAATGCCACTTCATCTATCAAATCCAAGAGCACCCCCAATCCATGATTCCAGTACAACATTTCAAGGGGGAGATAAAAAGCTAATCATTCAAAGATAAGGGAGAGAACTCGATCTTTCTTTCCACCTTTGAACATGCATTTCCTGATTTCCTCATTTGCACTCCAAAAACTGTCGCATATATCTGTGCTATACTATTTTAGTGCCACAATCCTTTCAATTTTTTGCTCGGAGAAATTAAAGTCAGTTATAATTTTTTTTGTAAGCAATTTTTTTATTAGTCTTTGGAAAAGTAAAAAGATTAAACAGATCTCAGGTATACTGACAAAAAACCACCCAAAACCAATCTTAAAGGAAGACAAGATGGCAACCGAAACTCCACAAACTAGACCAAAAATCGCAAAACCTAAGCACACCAACACCTACAACTTAAACCAAAAGGGCCAAGCCCCAAACCTACCTACAACTGAAATCAAAACCAACACCTATTGTTAGTTATAGTAATTAGTTAGGTTTGAACGTGAATCAAATAAATGTGAATACATGGTGTCTACCACTGGATTACCACTCCACAATCTACTCATTGTCTCTGATGAGTGCCACAATCTTGAGATATCTTTATTTTCATTTTTTTTATGAATCAAAGCAACATTGGAATAAATCTCAGATTCTCAGTAAATTACGGTAGTAATTAGGTCCACCGTCCACGTGCTCTGCATCCACTCTTCCATTTTGCTTAAAATTTAAAAGCTAGTGCTGAGAAAGAAATAGAGCTAATTATGATGATTTTGATTGTAAGAGGATGATTATACGAACTTTTAACATCTGGTGATGATCACCTTTGATCATTATATCATGGTTGAACTAGTACAACCTAGGCCCATGAACTTTTGACTAAATATGGTCAAAGGTCAATTAATGTCTATTCACCGTCTTTTTTGGAAAATCCCACTATTCAATTATTGTGGGGATATATAGTGACTAAATAGTCAAATTAAGAAAAATGGATCTCCAGTGGCCTTCGAATCAGATATGAATGTTACGGGGATCTCCAGTGGCTTTGAAAAATGGATTTCAAAGCCATGATATATATTCAAAGGCAGGCAAAGGGTTTTATATTTATGGATCGATGATGATGAGGAATCTTCTTTTTAGTTTTCTTTTTGAAATCGATCCACCACAATCCCTTTCGGGTGTAAGCTTTACGCATTTGACCCCACAAGTGTATTAGTAAATTAATTGTCTTAGAAAGCTAATTAATAGAAACTGGAGTACAATATTTGTCCTTTGTTATTGCCAAACAAGACCTAATCGTTGCAGAATGTGTGAGATTTTAAGGTCTTTACTAGAAACGAAACTGTATATGTATATGTGGGCTCTGCCCGTGCTCCCGAGCAAACTCTACTCCGCACCTATCCACAAAACACAAGTATCAGCTAAGTGAAGGTGTCAGTTAAACACAAGAAACTTTCAAGTTAACAACTAGTAGATCCATTGACAATCTTTAATTAACTGTAAGCAGACATCACCATGCATAATAGTTTAACTGTTTTAAGGCATCTACAGCTGCTTAAATTAGGCTGGTCACAATTCTGTAGATATGTTGTAACTTGTATCGATCGTTTGTTTTAAAAGCATGACAATAACACATATATAATTAATTAATAGTTTCCAGGAATGATTCATAATGTGGGAAATTTGGAAAAGGAAGGTATTCATTCATGATGTGGGAGATTCAGAGAAAAAAGGTTACTGAACAACCAATTGGAGTTAGCTCAGTTGATTAGGACTCTTGTATCTCGTTAGGTGGTTAGGAGTTCGAATCTCTCCACTCTCGTGTGGGTGTTCCGCCCTTAGATGGACTTTTCATTTCTTTCTTTATTTCTCCCCTATGATGGGCTTTTTTCCTTCTTTGGTTTCCTTGTTTGATTTGTTTCTCTTGTGGACTCTCCTATTGATTGAAAAAAAAAAACTCTTGCATGCAGCTTAAGTGGGAGATTTTTAGGGAAAAAATTATGAGAATTTGGAAACAACGTTTCGAATAAGGGAATGGTTGTTAATTAATACTATAGTAGTTAAAATAACTGAATAATCAATGTGCAATATTTTTTTTTTGAAACGGCAAAAAATTTATAAAGGAGAATCAATGTGCAATATTCAACGTACTTCATCAACCGTTTATCTTTTCGGCGTGACATGGGATTGAGATCTTGAAAATGATGTGAGGCAATTAATTAATTTCCCCATGCCTTAAATATTGGAGTATTTTGGCAATCAGAGTGAAGCTCAATCTAAGTTATTCCCGGCCCTTAAATTCGAGTTCGGAAAATGCAAAAGAAAGTTTTGTTGCTTGTTCATACCTTCACATGATACGCACGTGCGAAGGAGTGTTTCGACTTATTCCACATTGCTCGCCTAAACCACCTGAGCTTGGTTATATACTATAGCTAATCTTAGAAATTGGAAACCCCCCAAGAGACTCAAACTGGAATGACCACCATTTCTATACTGCTTTGAGGGCATAGTTTTTCCCTGGACTATTTGGTTGAATTTTTTTTTTTTTTATTGGGACTAGCTAATCAGGTGATTGCTAGGAGCACACATATTCAGGACTAAATAGTCTATCTACTTGCACACACACACACAAAAAAGAGTATCTACAATCCGACTTACCAATTATGGCCACCTCCAATCTTGTCCATAACTAGTCCCCCGGCTCTCCCCCAATTGGGGTATCAAAAATGAACTTTGAAGGGCAAGCATGTAATTTGTCACATTTTTCATGATCCACCCAATTTTGTCCATTCACACAAACTACAAAGCAAACCAAGTGTAAAATAATCTTTCATTCTTAATTAGTTTTCCCTTCTACCATATCTTCCTCTTATCCACCCTTCTTATTTAATCCCGAAAAATACTAGTTCAGCTAACAAATGGGCCGGCTTTGACGCTGTTTGATACATTCCCCCTTTTTTGGTTTTTAGTATGTTTCCCCGAAATTCCATGTATTTGAGAACACAATCATAAGATATCCAAAATAAATAAGCAAATAAATACAAGACAACTAAACATGAAATCTAGGATTTTTTAATTTTTTTTTTGGGCTTTGTCTCCCTCTTCCCCAATTTGATGTACCCCTTGTCAAATTTGTTAATAATATTATTTTGCCAATAAAAAAGAAAGAAAGATGAAATCTAGGATTTGGATATAATAAATAGGCCACAACAAGGGTAAGATCTAAGACTCTGTGTTTTCTATCCCTCACCCTTGTAACCAAACATAGGCATTAATGCAAATAATGTGAGGCTGGATATGTAGTAGACAAGCAAAAGCAAGTCCAAACATGTCTCTCACAAAAAAGGCATGAGAAAATTTTCAAATATTTATTGTATTTTATTCTTAATTAAAACAAATAAAATTAATATTACAAAGGCACAATAGCAAGATCCTTGTATATTTTTAAGGGTACCATAAATGCACCGATAAAATGTCACGAGCTTAGCCAAACAAACCACAAGCTGGAAGGGAGTTTTGTTTTTTTTTGTTTTTATTATTTTTGTTGGCACTTGCCAATTAAGATTATTTGTGTTAATAAACTCAAATCCTAACCAACGGATCTAGGGGCGTGTTCGGTTGACCAGATTACATGTCTGATTAGATCACAAAGTAGGTTATTTGCGGGCGATTGGATCCTTTCCAATCCAAATTTTGGACTTGAGGAGATAGTTGACCAAATCCTAACCAACGGATTTAGGGGCGTGTTCGGGGCCGGACCGTCTATTGCTGCATGCAATCAATCGTTTGAATTTGCTTGAAGATTCTTCGCAACTTTTTCTGGGAAGAGTCTTTGAGCAAATCTGAATTAATGATTTTCCCAATGTGTGGTCAAGATCTGAACTGTTTCCTTCAATTCAAAACTTGGATCGAAGATGATCCGATCCCTATTCACAACATTAAAATTAATAATTCACGGATGAACTAAATATTGTTTTAACAACCAGTCCTATGAAACAAGAGGTACATTTCGTTCGACATGAATAATTTAGGGCAAACTTCATACACGCTTCTTGTGCTTTGGCCAGTGTTCGGAGACACCCCATGAACTTCATTTTGTAACATATAACACCCATGTGATTCGTGGAAGCTAAGCTTGTATCGGCACCCAATTCCGTTTAATTAGACAGATTTAGAAACTTTGACATAAATGTCTTCATTTTCTTCCTTGAATCTAACCAATATATAAAACTTCAATCCAAGTCATTCATAATGTATTAACCAAAGAGTACATCATCTCTGTAAAAAAAACCTGTGTTGATCGAACATTAATAAATTCAATGATCCGTGAACATTATATTTGACTCTGAGAATTCCATTATCCGATCCACTTGAATCTTGATATGGATGTAATACTCATTAAACTCTACAACAAAAATAATTCATATCCAAAATGAACCGTTCAGGTCCAATTTTCTGTCAACTTGAACAGAAAATTTAGCAGTGCACATAGTACACAATTCACAGGAGACTTATGTTGTACAAAATGAAATTCATGGGGTCCATCCGCATGCACATGGACCAAACCACAAGGACTCTAAGGAGTGTATGTGAAGTTTGCCTAATAGTTTAACTTTAACCAAACAAGGCATTAATAATTTAGGAGAACCACTTGATATGAGCTAAAACATGAAACAGAGCTTTACCTGTACATATGCATACGGAATTATGAATACCACTAGGGAGATTTATGGGGCCATGTGAGAGGCTCGATCACGCCCACTGTCACAAGCACCACTACGGAAGGTCGCACCCACCAATAAGGTGTGGGTCAAGGCCACGCGTCGGTGTTGTCGCCCGCTCCCCCCATGTGGACCCACCAACACCCACAATATGTAGTCTCTGTTTTCAGAGGCAGGGTGTCATGGGGTTGCATTATCACTAAAATGGCATGCCTGATTTGGGAAACCCCAACCCAATATCTCGAAAATGTTTTCTGTTGTATGATCCCACTTGTATTAAACAATATTTTCACTTTAAATAACCCTATACACATGTAGGAGTATCTCACAAAAATAGTTTTTTTTTTTTAACCGGACGTCCGAGCCAGTTTGCGCGCATCTCGATTAAAGCCGGAACCTAGAAGATAACGACTGGGGATAACCCCCAGTGGCTCCAAGATTGGGAATGTTTGGCCTCCGTGCAGGGGCGGTGTCAGAAATTTACGTTATTGGGGGCACACAAATTAATTACTATAGTAAACTTAACCCTTATGTCTGTAATTCCTCAATTAATACATATTTTGTCGGTAAAATAACAAATTGATGAGTATATTTGTTATTTTTATCTTATAATTAGCCATAAGGGACGTGTTTGCAAAAAAAAAAAATGGTTTCAAAATTTAACACTTGAACAAATAAATCAAACAAATATCCTCATAATGAAAATCTAGAGTAATTTTATTGAAACGCTATCACAAATTTATTAGGTATAATTGAAATATTTAAAATAATTTTACAAAATCAAGCAAGGGCCCGTGCCCCATGGGCCCCACTTGTATCCGTCTCTGTCTCCGTGGGAATGGAACCCGTGACCTCATGTAAAAACACTTATTACTCTCTCACAATTACTAGGCTAAACCCTTTTGAGGTTCACAAAACTAGTTTCCTATTAGCTTCTAGAAGAAACGATATGAATACCATTATTGCTCTTTTGAAAATTAATTTGAACAATATATACCAATTTTCAAACCATATTCATCCACAAAATACTTGAACATTCTTTAGATTTGTTCTGGCAATTAGTGATAGAAGAACTGGATAATCTATACTGCTACGTACGACTACCTAATCCATTCCAAGGTATCACCTTTCCTCCGGTCTCCACAAGAATTGAACCTACAGTACTCTAAGTGTATTTGAGTCGGACTTAATCGTATTTGGATCGAGATTATAGATGATAATGGAATTTATATATATCCAAACTCGTTCAATTAATAATTGGGTCTTACTTGGTATTTCCAAACCCATCTAATTAAAACTATATTTTCCCAAGTCCGTTTAATATAATTAAGCCATTTATCTCTCAAACCTTTTAATTTTAGCAAATTTCTTTAAAAAAAAGTTTCAAAATCTCAATCACACTCGTATAGTAAAACTTCTACGTTATGTTAGCAAAATCCTATAAAATAGAACAATAGCTACAATATTTATTTGTTTCTCCGATACTAAAATTAGTTGGATGTTAAAATACAAAAGGCAAAAGTACATAAATACCACCTCAATTATCATTTTTTCTCACGAAAATCCCCTCACATTTAAAAGCACTCATGTAGACCCCCTCAACTAATCTCCGTTACCCAAGTGACACCATTTCGTCTCTAAACCGTTTGTGATAAATCCCCCATCCATAAATCGGATAAAAATACCCTTGTTGCATTACATACATACACCCCCTCTAACCCTTCTCTTTCTTCCCTCCACAAACAACCTCCAATCAAAACTCAAAATCAGCAAACAGATCTGAAACTTTGGTTCATATATATATATAGGGGTTGATTCCACCTATAAAATTTAAAAAAAAAAAAAATACTCAACCATTAAAATCAATGGTTGGATTAAAACTTAAAAGGACTGTATATTCTCCTTTCCCCTCTCAATCACAGGTAATCTCTCCCTTTCCATCTAAGCTATTCTCTCTCTCTCTATACCCTAACCGACTAACTACTGGTTCCGATGACCTTTTTTCTTTCTCCTCCAATACATATGCGCTTTCTCTAAAGAAAAGTTAAAAAAATAGATATGGGAAAAGCAACGCAGCAGCTGCCATCAACTACCACCATCTCTTCTCCCACACCTCTCTCCATTCCCTTGTCTTCTTCCCTTCTCATTTCTTATCAGCAAAAGAACTATTGCGGCAACTGCCGCGATCGCGCCACAGTTTTCATGATATTTTTTATGGTTATATATAGAAGGTTCTCTTTAAAATGATTAATGTAAGAAAAAAAGAAATTGTATAAAATGAAAAAAATGATTAGAACAACGATTGATAGAATCAGGGTATAATATAAATGTAAGGGGGTCTATGTGGAACAAAATGATAGTTGATGGGGTGTTTATATACTTTCACCTTATAAAAAAGGGTATCTTAGTCATTTCCACCATTCCGTTAACGGAGTTAACATTTTTTTCGTTCTCAGTAGTTGGGGGGGTTCTGTATGGACGCTTGTAAATGTAAAGGGGTCTCCATGGAAAAAAGTGATAGCTGAGGGAATGTTTATGTACTTTTGCCAACACAAAATATACACTACATCTTATGTGGCTAGAGCGGGCCTAGTTGGGTTTTAAAAAAAATATTTCCGAGTCCATTCCACTTATTAAACGGGTTTAAAAATTCTATCAAACCTAGGTCCATGGACCTAAATACTACTCCCAAATTCTTCAAAAATTTGATTCGGTTAGACGGATTGGCGGGACTAGTAGTCTTGCGTACACCCCCCAAGTACAACTACATAACTATTGGACCAGCATAACTTTCGATAATCGTGAAGGTGCTCAGTATAGTGAGTGTAGGACCCACCACACTGTGAGTGTTTCTTTGTGGGTATTTGTTTATGTATATGTTTGTGGAGTCATAATTTATGTTAGGGTGCCATGACATCTCTAGTATTGGCTTAACTAATATACAGTTGGTTAGTTCGATTGGATAAAAAAAAAACACGAGAGACGATAAAGAATTATTTTGTTTTTGTCAATTTCAAAGGGCTGATAAGTTATGCAATTGCAGCAAAAACATTTACTATTTTAATATACAAAATGGTATATGTCGTTTCATATCCTAATTAGTACTTAATTACTACTGTACGTAGTTGGTTGGTTATTAATCATTCCGTGTATGGAAAAATTTAAGAAGAATCATATCTTGCTCCAAGTCTCGTTAAATAAAATGGTAATAAAAACGATCATTGAATATATCATCTTAGTCCGAAGAAATGGGAGTATATTTTGAGATTCAACTTATAAGCTGGCAAGCCCACAATGAAATCGTGGTTCCCTTATGCGTCGATTTTGAACATTCGATGCTAACTTATTCATTCATGCTAATTTGAGGTCAGTGTAGTGGTAGATGCCTAGATGCGAATTTAATTAATAGTTTTGTGCTATAGTTTTATCATCAATTTTTTTCATAGGAGTTACGTACGTACCCTCTCACGTTATTAATTTGGGTCAATTTTTGAATCTACATATGTGCGTGAATCTTATTGTCTAGTACTACTTCTTTGGAGTTTCTCTCTCTCATTGGGCAAGTTATTTTTCTTTTGTACGTAGTAGAAAGATTAGGTATGTCATTCTCGTCATTAGGTATGTCATTCTCGTACGTTGTGATCTCTGTTATTGTTGTCATTCGTTGGGTTTTATTTGAATATACTCCTAAGATAAATATTTATGGTTAAAAAAAAAAAGCACGTAGAGAGAGGACATTGTCATTGTGCGTGAGTTCCAATGTTCTCTACGAATGTAATTAGGACACCTATTAATACTACTTTACAAACCAATCTACATTCCATGTTTCGTTAATTGCACGTCTAAGATATCAATAACTTATTATACATTATCATGTTGTCGTCATCTAGGAAGGAAACTTTCTAAGAATATATATAGGAGTATTTTTTAACCGCCGCTATGGCCATGATATGATATTCCTTCTGTCCCAAATTGCTTGACCCCTTACCTCTACTAATTGTCATCGTCAGCCTGAAAAAGTTAAATTTCGTACTTGTTTATAATTTCGTTTGAATGTTTATCATATTGAAGGATTAGAAATCAGTAGTCGTACTTGTCTATTACAAATCAATAGCTAACCTCCAAGGCACTACTTCACACTTGCGTGCTATCAATTAATCATGTATTAGGTTAGTTCGTACAGGACTTCGCCCTAATTTTGAACGGGTTGTTTGTTAGTGTGTTTTTTTGTCAATCGATAGAAGAGATCGTATATATTATGTGTGAATTACAAAATACAAATCACGTGACATTATATTAATTGTCAGTTGCATGTGAGTTCACGAGATATTCAAACCCAACAAACTCAACCAACACAAGAAATAAACCTATTATAGAAAAGAAACAAAGAAAAGAAGGAATAGCCCCCTATAAAGTAAGAGAGAAATTATTGATTCTTGCCTTTAACAAGATTCAATCTCTTGACCTTCTAATTAAGGAGTGTACAAGAGTGGCCAACTGAGCTAGACCGAATTTGTTCCCAAATTAGTCCATTCATTGAAGTGTGATTGAAGAAGTAAAAAGAAGTTACTTCTCACGCAGGTTAATTGCTTTCTTAACCAAGGTCCCTCGCGCATCTCCTCAAAAGACTACTCCAGTACGTCTAAAATTATTAACAGATCCATGACCATCCATTTTATAATCAACAAAAATGCTTTGATCGAGATTTCGACTTTTTTCTTCCATTCAAAACTTGAACCGAAAAGAATTTGAATCCGACTAACTAGGGGGATGAGTTCGGCAAGAAAGTGTAATGGACTAAACTATTCCCCGGCCCCAAAAGAAGTGGCGTGTGACTAGAGTCATCATTAACTTCCCAAGTGAATGTAGGTTTACATGTCTGTCTGTGAGAGGTTTAATATTATTGCTAGCCAGCTACCTAGGTATGACTAATGACATAGTTAAGGATCATTTTGTCCACGACATTCTCGTACTTTAATTTGAATACCTTTTCAACTTAACGATCCGGTGAAAATCTCAAAACTTACAAGAATCTAACACTTTTGACTGTGCGAACATAAATTTATTCGAATAATGAGGCCGGAGTTTTCCGAACATAAGATTCCATATGTCTGAGAAGCTAGCTAGCAATGTTACAATAACCACGCTACATTAATTAGTACCAAAAATAAAAAATAAAATGTAACTATAATTAACCACATGTATGTACCAAATTTTGGATACCATGAGCTTACTGCTTATCATAAAATTGTCAAAGTTGAGGAGTCTAAGTACCCTTCATTAGACCAGCTTTAGACCAACTTTTGGCCTAACCAAGTTATACAGTAATTGTTTATGGACACTGTTAGAGGGATGGCCCCTCACATAATTTTTTTACCTGTTTCGGTCCTATTTATATATATATGAGTTCTTATCTTATAAGGACTACCTTATTTTAATAAAATGCGGACCTCCCTTTCCCAATTGAATTTCGATAATCCGAGCCGCTCAATGTGTTCAGAACGTGATTTTAAGGGTAACCGTGAGAAATCAACAAAAAAAAAAGATAGGAAAGGGCTTCATCCGAGCAGTTTTTGTTTATTTTTTATCTAACGATTCAAATAAAAACTGCTCAAATCAAGCCCTTCCCGGTCATTTTTTTTTTTTCCAATTTCTCACGGGTACCCTTAAAATCACGTTCTGAACACATTGAGCGGCTCGGATCATTGAAATCCGATTGGGAAAGCGAGAAATGGGGAGGTCCGCATATAAGGTCCTCATTTTAAGGTTCTTATCTAAAGATTTCTAATATATATATATATATACAGTCCGGATCCAATGAGGGATCCCGCACGGGCTTACCGTGCGGGACTCCCCTTTCCCGACCAAATTGCGACGATCCGAGCCGCTCAAAGTGATCAGAATGTGATTTTAAGGGTACTCGCGAGGAATCAGCCAAAAAAATGACCGGGAAGGGTTTGATCTGAACAATTTTCATTGAACGGTTCAGTAAAAAACTGCTTGATACAAGCCCTTCCCGGTCATTTTTTTTGCTGATTCCTCGCGAGTACCCTTAAAATCACGTTCTGAACACATTGAGCGGCTCGGATCATCGAAATCTGCTCGGGAAATATGAGGTCCGCACGGTAGACTGGTAAGGGATCCCTCACTGGATCCGGACTATATATATATAACTTGATGAACTGCACTCCCAACGGCGACGGCAGGAGCGAAATGCTACCTAAGTTATTTTGAATATATGGGAATGTGTATTATAGCATTTTTCATAGAACATTATCGGATATATATTAGACGGTCTAGTTAGATGTTTAAAAATCTGGTATGTGATAACAAGCAATCTCATAAGTAAAATCAAATCATGTTGGCTGACATACTCCATATATGATCACATTTGTTTTCGAGCATCGATCCAAGCCAAACTCATAAAACCAACCAAGGAATATTCAAAAAACCAACCAAGGCATAACCAAACCCAATCAAAACATAATAAACAAGTTATGCCTTGTTATGGTTTTGTTATGTTTGTAATGAATTTTGGTTATACTCATAATGGTTTTGTTATGTCAAAAGTTACGGTATCCCTAAAATGGCCGGGGACACCAAAATCGTTCCCAACCATATATGTTCTAGATTAGCAGCGATCTGCCCTGTCAATCTGTCAAATTAGCACATGTTAGTACCGGTCGAGTTTCGAAGGTGGTTCACATCGTCTGAAATTCCAAACTTTCAAAGGGGAAACTCAAACAAACAAAAAAACTCCTTTAATGACATACATTTTGACGAAGTTATCAGGTATAGAATATTATTACAACGTCCCAAAAACTCGATTGAAATATTTCCGTATAACAAACGAATAACCAATTGATATTCAGAAATTAAACTGCACGAATAAAAATGCAATCCTTACATTAATGGCCACGAAATTTTTTTTAAAAAAAATCATGGAGAAAACCCTATAACATTTTCTCTTCAGGAAAAAGAAAAGAATCAATAGCTAATGCCAAACTATAAACAATAAAGAAAACACATCTGCAAAACGAGAACTTATAAATAATACAATTTTGGTAAGAAAAATTGAACCTTTTTTCCCTCTAGTTAATTACTAGATAGCGATGAATTATTTTTCCCTATTTTTATTTATCAAAAATGTTCAAATTTTTCTTTAAAAAAATGCATTTTTTTTTTAAAGTTCTTGTTTTGGAGAGGGGGTAGCATATATGATGATGATTGAATCTTGTGTCCGTACGAGGACTTTTCTTTGTAGGTAGTGCAAGCTTTCCCATAAAGTAAAGTCCATGATAAATAAATCCAAAACTTTGATGTTCCGCTAAGATTTTTATTTTTTAAGTATTTATTTTTTGTTTTACGAGACAAGTCATTCTCTTATTACAATACATCACATTTAATTTAAAAAATAGGTACAAATAAGTACTTATTCTCTTAGCGGAACGATTTTTTCTTCCTCTTCTTCTGTTCATCACTCTTATTAGTGGAGTATTTTGAAAACTCTTTTCATCGAGTCGTACCAGGCCACTTCTTTTGTACCAAAAGTTGCACGCTTTGTGATGTTTAACTACTTCGAATAAAAAACTAAAGATGTTTAATTAACTACCACAATATTGCTGCCAAAAAAAAAAACCTTCCTCAATATTGGATTCCGGAGATAAAAAGCTTCTCCCGCCAATGGACGATTTTGAAGTCTAAATTATGAGTATACCTAACCAACATTGTATTGCTTAGTTTAAAATCATTGGAACTACTACATATTTGCTTCGGTCAAGAATAAATAAAAAATTAAAAAGCACTAAGAAATAAATTAATGTACCCCAGCACGATGACGATTACTGATTTGCGTTCGGGTTTTTCGGAGCTATTCCAGAGAAGACACCAAAGAGGGAAAAGTCAATTTGAGTTCTACATGGAAAAGTTTTCTTTCTTTTAAAAAAAATTAAAGATCTTTATTTATTTATTTTTTCCTCGGCAAAAGAAAATTTTATTAAACTCGAAGAGGGTACATCGAGTAAAAGGAAAGGGAGAATCAGAAAGTTCACTACAACCCTAAAATGACAAGGAAAGTACACCCAAAAAAGACACCTAAATAATGAGTCTTCTAAGAGCATCCGCAATGTAATAATCAAAAATGAATAATCAAAGCTTGCCACGTCAGCTTTTGATTATTCATTTAGAAGGTTGCTAAAGTTAGCAATGTGAAGTCTCACATTGTTCATTTTGTACCCCATAATCAAAATCAATGGGCCCGCTGCCAACTCTTCCTTCCCTCCAAACTTTTACCCTTCATTTCATTCGAAAAAAAATTCCCGCCAGTTTGTCGCTCCAATTATTTCCCCGTCCCCTCCAATTCTTTCATGCCTACTGCCATTCTTGCCTATTTATTCTTTTTTCTTCCATCAATGGAAAATCACCATTCTCAATCATCTCAAACTATAGAATCAGAATAATATCAACAAAAAAAAAACTATGGAATCAGAATCACAATTGTGATAATAATTTGAATAGTTTTTTTTGAAAAAAAAAAGAGTTTAGGGAAAATTTTAGTTTTTTCAAAAAGAAAACAAATTTTTTGTGTGTGTAAAAACGGTTTTTGAAAACAGTTTTTTTAAAACTATTTTTTATAAAATTTTCTAAAAAAAATAGTTTTTAAAAGTTATTTTTTGAAAACATTGTTGAGAGAGAGAATGTTTTGAGTAATGATGGGTGTATTTGATTGAGAAAATGTGGGGATCATTAGATTTGATTATTGGCAAAAAGTTGTTAGTTTTGATTATTCAAAAACCAAAATTTGATGAGTTGCTAAGACATTGCTAAGTTTGGTTATTACAATGTGAGCACTTTTTTTAGCAAACATTGTTAACTTTAACAACCTTTTAGTTTTGATTATTACATTGCGGATGCTCTAAGAGTATCTACAGTGGACTAATCAAAATTGGATAATCAAAAACTGCCATATCACCTTTTGATTATCCATGTAAGGGGTTGTTAAGGTTAACAATGTAGATGTCCACGGCGGCTGTTTTTGATTCTCTAATAACCTAACTTTAGTAACCTAACTTTAGTGGAAGATAGTCCAGTTTTTGATTATCCAATTTTGATTAGTCCACTTTAGTAACCAAACTTTAGTAACCTTATAATTTGGTTATTCCACTGTGGATGCTCTAACACCGTCAAGGTTTTATTTAATATCTTTCACCGTATACACCTTTATGTTTTTTTTGAAGGAAAAGAGAACTTTTTAAACACATATTTCTCATTTCATAAAATATTCTACTAATTATACCAAAAAGTCCTTGCATCTTTTAAAGGGCTTGTGAGTGAGAGAATGACAACAAGTGAGTATTTTACTATTCAAGATTGCAACTAATTTGAATCTTTTTCATCACAAAGAATCGATGTGGTCATTGGCCATTAGGAATCAATTGAGGTGTACATAAGTTGATTTTGAAATTCAGTGATTAAAATTATAACAAATCTATAATCACTCTTCCACAAATACACATTTAATTTGTAGTACTAGTATCGAGCATATGCTCCACACGTGCTAAATATTGATCGTTATCACCTTATTTGGTTGTCAGTTTTGAGATAAAAAGAAATTTTATAGGCCTGCATACTTTTTTGTTTGTAAATTTTTTTTAATATTTTAACGAACTTTTTCACTTTATGAATAGAAGTACACTATATACATCAAAATAAGTAAAATTTTTGCTAAATACGGAAAAAGCACGGACGAAACAGTCAAAAATTTTTGGAAAGATTATTTTTGAGAGGAGAAGAAAGAAGATGTATATGTTCTTAAATTAAATCAGCAGCAGAATCATCATATATAAAAATACTATTTACCCCACCATGTTTGAGATTGTTGTCACTGCAATCCCCTATAGCATTATCAACGAAGCATTGGCATCTATATTCTGCACTACTATTATCTTTAACATCGCCTATTTATTGCCAGTTAAGTTAGAGAGAGAAGAAGATTTTCGTATTTTTTATGGATATTTTTATCACCTTCGATTGTCAGTAATTATCTTTATTTTCATAACATAGGTGTTCAGATGTGCACTTCGATATTAATCCTGAGAGACCAATCTCACCCACTATTCGTGAGAGGCCCAAGTAAAGGCGGGGCAAAGCCCGTATGGACATACCCCAAATTGTCGTTATAACTACATAATTTATAAGTCCACAAAGGTCATTTAATGTACGATCATTCTTATAAAAATTGTCACTAACTATCATCTTTAGTTGACCCTTTTAAATTTTTTGCATTTTTTTTCAATTTCTGTATCATAAACTTTAATTGTGTTATCTTGGTTTGACATCACTATCCACCATTTCCTGTATCACCACAGGTAATATCCATCTTCTCCATCAATATCAGTTGTCGTCATTGTCGATCCACTAAAGTCATTTCTCTATAGACATCATCAAGTTAAATGTTGTTGGTCTCAGTACTATTATACAGTTCTCAATATTGAGCTCTCCATTGGGGGTCATACAAAATCTGCGTAGGAGAACACAGAATAAATATTGTGGATACCATTAAAATCATTTAAAAGTCAAGGTAAAGATAAGTAGTAGGTTGAGTCCAATTTTGATCAAAATGATCAGTGAAGGGCCTAATTGTGATTTCAAACCTGCGTAGGGGAACACAGCATAGATGACTTTTTAGGGTTCGTTTAATTGGAGAGACTCTTGCATCTTATTAGAAGGTAAGGAATTTGAGTCTCCCCACCTGTATATGAGTGTTCTTCCCTTAGATGACTTTTCCTTTCTTTATTTGTTTCTACCTATAATGGGCTTATTTCTGGTATTGGTTGAGTTGTTGGGCTAGGTTATCTCGTGGACTCTTATAATTAATGTGGTGTTCCAAATTTGTACTATGTATTTCATAGCTGATGTAAAATTGTCTATTCTATCGATTGACCCCAAAAAAAAAATGGAGGGAAAGGATGAAAAATTATGGAAAATCAATTTTCACTTTCCTACATAATAGATCCTGCAAAAATGAAGGAACTTTAGTTTTTCTGCAAAAATTTTTGTCAAGAGAACACACATGAGAAAATAAATTGATTTTTCTTCGCTTCACCTTTTCTAGAAATTCATTCCCGACCACAGAACGGAGTCTTATTGAGACAATGGTGCTACATGAACTTTTATTTGAGTGCCTAAGTTGGTCCAAAAACTCTGCATGTGTCCAATGATTGTAAGAAGTTCCGTTCTAAAAAGAAATGATTGTAAAACAGAAATGAGAAAACGCAGTCAACCCAATTGAATCCGGATCACCCCTCTGCAATTCTTTTTGATTTGTCAAAGTCATCGACTAATTCCGCCCAAAGTTTTTGAAGATCAAAGTGTGGAAATAAGAATTAACTCGAGTATGATTACAGAAAGATAGTTGGAGAAAGGGATGGGGCCAATCTATAGGGGGCCATTGTTCCGGTTTTAATCAGACTTTCAGCAAATAAACGGTGAGATCAGACTTCCAAGATTAGTCGAGGTGTGCTTAAGCTAACCGGACATAAGAGTTATCAAAAATGGTAGGAAGAAGAGGAAAAAAAACCATCATAGTAAATAAGAAAGTATATCCCAACAAAGGTTGAAAGTCACCGAATTGATTTTGATGGATGAGTGTTGTTGACCCACCACGTAACGAAGAATGAAAAACTTGGTGGAAAGTTATTGGTAACATATGGATGAACTCGGGTGACAGTCCTATCCATTAAAATTCTATATAAGTTTGTACCCAAAATATTTTTCATCCGCCAATTTTGGAATTTTTTTTTTTTTGAAAAGTTTAGTAGCAGCCCTCCTTAGATTGCATTGATCATCAATATAGAATCTAACACGGGTGTTTAGAATTTGTCTTTTGAAATAGATACATTTGAAAAGGCTTGCATGTATACATCTATAGTTACATATAATAATTTCTTTTGGTAATTACGTATGTTGATTAACACTGGATATTATAAAAAGTAAATAAACTTTTTATAATAGTTAATAACCGAATAATTCACCACGAGCTTTGCAAGAAACTGCACTGTGTTCATCGATGTGTTTCGATGGTGCCAAAATTTGAATGGATATATGGCCTGAGAGCTTCAAATTAAGATTCCGGCAAGAAAAGTACTTTCAAGGACCGATGGAATTTTCGACAACAGATCCTCCAACGTTCTAGTTAATTAGTTGGGAGCTAAGCTGAATCAGTTTTGCTCAAATCAAGAGAATAAGTCCATCGACGGACTACAAGAGAAAATAGACACTATTTAGTGTCAACCAACACCCATCCGATGCCTCAGTCAGTCAGTTGATTATTAATGTAGAGTAAGAGAATAGAACTCACACAATTAAGAGTGTAAGAGTCATAGACCTGCCCTGACCGGGGGTGATTAAATAGGCATTTTAATGGTAGAATTAATCGGATGAGGATTTTATCCTTAGATCCCAGGATATTGATAAAGATGACACACTTAATTATCAGGTCTAGGAGAGAGTTCTTGTACGCCACCGCCTAGCTCGGACACCCCTTTAGGACGGTTAGTCTGGTTGTAATGAAATCCCGTGCTAGGCCAGGCCAGGTGTGGTTCGAGCTTTCAAGTGCATTTTCGAGGTGGGTCTGTCGTCAGTTTTTATATTTTTATCAAGAATGATTATCCAACCGACCGAATAGTTTAAACATCAGAAATTAACTTATCAGCTAGTGAGATATTCGGGTTGATTTATGTTAAACTTTATTATTATTCGTCCAATCAATTTACTTCACTGCTTGGGGCTCCCAGAGGTCAAAAAAATTATTATGCATTAACGTAGAGTATCTTGATACTATATATATGAAGTAAGATTCAAAACAAGCAAATTAAAAGAAAAAGAAAATAAACCATTAAACGTCACAAGAATTTTGTAATTTACTAGTATATAACTAACCAATGTGAAGCAAATGAGCGGAGCTGTCGGTCAAATTGTTTCTAATTTTTGTCTTTCATAGGGATGGTGATGTATATTACTACTATCTTTACTAAAAATTCTCTCTTTAAAGTAAGCCTTTGCCTCCTTTATTATGATTTTTATTTTCTGACATTTCCCCAACATTTTGTGTTATGCAAAAAATCTACCTTAGACGAAAAAGTCAAAATAAAATTCATAGGGGTTTGATTTTCTTTAAGTCTCGTGTCCAATCAACTTTTTTGGAGTCAGTCTATATAAAATTTTGCTCCGAATCTAATTGGGCTCTAGCAAGTGGCGGGTAAGATTGAGCCCAAGGTTAATTGAAATTCGCGTAATTTAACCTGGACATCTAAGTTATTAAAAAAACAATAATGGTACAACCACAAGGACTAAGGGGCCATGTTGTGTCCTTAAGGGACAACACAGTGCTGTCCCGACCTTGCCGGCCCCACTTTAGCCTTGCTCCGATGATCGAAAATATTCACTTCGTAGAGCTCATCGGGTAGAACAATTATGCAAAATATTAGCTTGATCGGATATCATTAATGTAGAGACCCGTGTTTAATTTCATTAATTTTAATGTTCAAATAAAAGTTAGAATTTTGAAATAATGAGAAAGGTGATGTGAATGTGTGTTTGGGATTTATGTAATAGAATTTGGAAATTTGGGGTGAAAGTGTGATTGAAATGTGTAGTGGTATAAATAGGGGGAGTGTGTGGTAGAGAATCATTTTCCACCACACTCCCACTCTCGTCTCTCTCTCCATCCAACTCCCTCCCTCTCGGCTTATCTCTCTCTCTCTAGTTTTTCTTGCTTCTCCTCCATGGATTATTGAAAACCCACGCATATTATGCCTTGTACGAGCATCCTCGGTTCTCGCTATGTGTGGGAAGAGCTCGAATGAAGTGTTCGTGGTTGATTTCAAGCTCAAAAGCTAGGGCTTGCTTAGAATTTGAGGGTTTTGCTCAAAACCCTTTCGGTAGGGATTTCTCTCCTACATTATGTGTTTATGAGTTGGTTTGATGTGTTTAAGAATGTTTAAACGTCCATATTTGTTGTTGGGAGAAATTTGTCGAAATTAGAAATCGTACGCTGAAAACCCAAGTACTATTGGTAGGAGTTTTGGCCCTACCGGTAGAAATGCTGTTCGGTAGTGTCTTTTTTGTGAAATTCTGGTCTCCTACCAGTAGGAGGTTGTGTCCTACCAGTAGGAAATGAAAAATCTGCCTTTTTTGAAAACTTCGGATGATTATAACTTTATCATCTGGACTCCGTTAGAGGCATATTATATATCAAAATTGATGTATGAAAAATCTACTTTCTAATGGTGGTAGTCTTATAATCAAATTCTAAACCTATAAGAAGTTATAGTTAAAATACGGTACGTTGATTGTTAGAATCCATACCGATTTTGGAGGTTATGATATATTCGAATATTACATGTGATTTGGTACACTCCTAAGTGCTCGAGGTAGATACATTATATGCATTGGGCATCTTTTGCCTTTAGAATCATTTGAATGAGACACGAATGTTTGTAAGTGCATTTAACTATTTGAACGATCTACCGAACCTTAGGGTAGTAGGCTAGCACATTTGGAAAATGTTTGTCGACACCTAGAGAAAGTATGAGGTTGAGATAGTTGATTGTATATTAAAGTTGGATCAGGAATACTTGAATGACGATAATTGATTATATTTTTGAAATGAAAATGTGAGTTACAACTATAATTCCTCTTGAACTATAAATCGAAAGGTGAAGTCGTCGTTCCTAGCTACTTGCATGAAGTTGAGTTTGTAATCAATTAGTAAATACTTTGTAGTAGAGTAAATAGGTTGGTGGCGAGATTAATAATGAGAATTGTGAAAAATGTGATGTGAAACGGTTAGCTAAGAATATATATATTTATAAACAAGAAAATGGGAAACCAATCATGTAAGAACTTGTGGGGTATAAAGGATATGTATTGTTGTAGTATTGATATGCACTAAGATGATTTGATATGAAAGTCATTCGATTGATGAGAACTAAGAGTTGGTTTATGACATGAAGGATATCGGGATCCTATAATGCTTGGCAGGAGCACTCGCTCATGACATGGACTAGTAGGGATGACAATAGGGGCGTTCCGGGTGGATATGGAGAATTCCGTACCCGATCCTCAAAACCGAACCCCTACCCATATCTGCCTCGATACCCAAACGGGGTGAGCAAGAAGAAACCATAACCGAACCATTCGGGTAGCCGAACCAAATGACAACTACTGTGGGCGGATCTAAAAATTTTGTCCGATTTCAAGTTCTTGGGGTGGGTTCTGATCGATGAGAGAAGAAAGAGAGAGTAACAGAGAGAGAGAGAGAGAGAGAGAGAGAGAGAGAGAGGAGTACGTATGTTTCGACGTCGCCGGAGAGGCCGATCTTCGGAACCTTCAATCTGTGTGTTCGACTAAATATTTTGCTTGACGACATTGGAGAAGGTGAGTAGGGGTGTCTCATGTCTGTGTGATTAAAAGAGAGAGAGAGAGAGAGAGAGAGAGAGAGAGAGAGAGAGAAAGAGAGAGTGTGTGTGTGTGTGTGTGTGTGTGTCTCATGTCTGTGTGATTGAGAGAGAGAGAGAGAGAGAGAGAGAGAGAGAGAGAGAGAGAGAGAGAGATGACGATGACAATGAGCGGCGGTGAGACCGCAAAGGGTTGTCTGCAACGCAGAAGAGAGAAAAGGGTGGGTTTGACTGCTCGAGGTATGAATGTGTAACTGTCAATTATAACCTAATTATAAATAAAGAGTTATCACACTCTAGGCCCTTAAACCTTAACACATTCAATAATTTAGTCCCTAAATTTCTGGACATATGCACTTCGACCACTAGACTCTTATACATATATATTTCGGTTCGATTCAAAGATCGATTCAGGGATCTGCTAAACCATACCCGAATGAATACCCATTCGGTTATCCAAGGCCTCAACCATACCTATACCCACGGGGAATTTCTCGATTATGGTTCGGGAAAAAATTTCGGTTACAGTTCGGATATCCATCGGTTTGGTTTACTTTGCCATCCCTACGGACTATGTCCACCAACGGGTGTGGTGCTAGGGTAAGGGAATCGGGTTCCATAACGCCCAGCAAGAGCACTCGGTCATGACATGGACAGGCCCACCAATGGGTGTGGTGCTAGGCCAGGGAAAACGAGTCTCATAACGCCTGGTAAGAACATTCACTCACGAGAACATAAATGAGAATTTGATAATGAAAGACGATTATGAATGAGGAGCAATTAATGTGGAACACCGACGACTTTATTGGTCACTTATGAGGAACTTCAAAAGAATTATGGTCATTCTCTGCTAGAGTTGTTATATTTTATTTACTATAAAACATGGAGTTGTGGTTTATGAAGAGAATTTGGGAAAAGTAGAAGTTTTATACGAGAACGGTTTTGGTAATTGTTAACGGAAAATGAGACAAGATGGAGTGATCATATGAGAACTATGAACAGTGAACTTTAGTCAGTATGTTAGATCGTTTGAAATGTTTGTGCATGGTTTCTTTTCTTCTTACAGCATTTCCGATTACTCTGGTTCATTAATTCTATGTCGGCTTGGTGCAATAGTTATTCTAGGAGGTTTAGATTAATATTTGCATGAGGAATTAAAATGAAAACTTAAAGAACATGGGGATAGGATAAAGGGCATGTGTGTGTGAAGATGAGTAGACGTTGAGACGTTGGCTTTAACATGAGAAAGTCATAAAGGGGACACAGAGGAGGATACGATAGTTGTTAATCGGAGATTTGAAAGATGAATTTAGATATGCATGTGACATCTTTGGTGTTGAATTGTAGTAGCATAATGTGCATAATAACCCAATGAGAAGAGGGTTAGTGAAATGGGAAAGAAACGAGAAGATGGTCGTTAAAGAATTTTGTGAGTGTATAAGCCGTTGTATGGAGAAATGGAAACAAAATTGTTATAAGTGATTGTAAGCCGAGAATCTTAGGAGAATGTGTATGTGAATGCATGTTGAGTTTGCGATAGACGTTTTATTGATAAGGATCGATATGAGGTATAACTTGGAATAACAAGGGATTTGATAAGCAAAGATGAGTTAATACAAGTGTGAATTATGAGTTCGTTTGTTCTATCTTAGGGTGGTACCTTATTGCATGTTACAATGTTAAATGAATACTATTTTTTTTAATGTATCGGTCATCCCATTTGCATATAAAGTTTGTAGATATTTTTCTACTGGGCAAGTGTATGCTCAACCCTTTATTTTCAGGTACCCATCTTGGCATATAGCATGGAGAGCTTGGAGAACAAATCGAAAGTCATTTTAAAAGTCTTGTATTTAGTTATGTTATCGTCTTATGTAAAATGTGTTTTGAGCTAAAGAAAGATATAATTTCGTTATAACCTATTTAATTATAGAGGATTGTAAAGGATGTATAATTTCTTCTCTTTGAAAATTTAATATGTGAGGATATTGATTTATGAGGGGCTTATTGACATTTTTGGTCCCCAAAGTATTCAATCTGTTCCGTTTTGGTCCCTAACGTATCAATTGCACAGATTTAGTCCCCAACGTTTTCAATTTGACTTTAAAGGGTCCCTGAGGCTAACGCCGTTTCACCTACCCGTCAAATTGGGGGGAAATATTTTTTTAAAAAAAATTAAGTACTCCAAATTTCAATTCGTTTAAATGGGTGGAAAGATTTTAAATGCCTTGTTCACTTCGCGATTCAAAAAAAAATTTCAAAAAATTCCCCCTAGATTCCCCCTACTTTCCACTTTTTTCTCTCTATCTCTCTCCACTCATTACCCCTACTATTTTTCAAAAACACTTTTCAAATCCCAATCCAAACAAAGCATTTAGTTTTCTGATAATTTTATCCTAAATCGTCATAATTAAATTTTGACTTTATGACTCTCGTTGATTAGCTCTAAGAGATATTTGATTCTACGACTTCCTTAGGACTAATCAACGAGAACCCTAGAATCAAAATTTAATTATGACCATTTAGGATAAAATGATCAGAAAACTAAAATCTTTTCATCGGTTCAAACGGATTGAAATTTGGAACACTTATACCTTGTTCTCTTTTCTTTTCAAAAAGAATTTTTAAAAAATTCCCTCTAGATTCTCCATAGTTCTAATATTTCTCTCTCTATCTCTCTCCACTTATTACCCCCTACAATTTTTCAAAAAAAATTTCGAAACATAAATCAAACAAAACATTAATTTTTTTAAAAATCTTTCCCCTCAGTTTTTTTTTGCTCAGCATATTTCCCATCAGTTTGATGGGGAATTGAAACTGCGTTAGTCTCAAAGACCCTTTAAAGTCAAATTGAAAACGTTGGGGACTAAATCTGTGCAATTGATACATTGGGGACCAAAATGGAACAGATTGAATACTTTGGGGACCAAAAATGCCAATAAGCCTTTATGAGATGATGTTTGGCATAACATTTTGGGTATGTAAGTATGTGAGGATAATATTTTAATTATGAAACAACTTTTAATATTTTGTTCAAAATCGAGGGCGTGACAATTAAATACCTCATCTAAATATTTTTATTTTGAAAAGAATAGATCTGAAGCACTGGATCAAATCAACTGGATTGCATTATTGGCAAGTTATGTTTCAATCAGACACTTAATAATATTCAATTGAGCTAATTTTTTGCATAGTTATTCTACTCAATAAGTTTTACGAAGTGAACGTTTTCGATCATCAAAACAGACCCCCGCAAGGCTGAGACAGCAACATGCTGTCCCTTGTAGGGCACAACACTGCCACCTCAGTCCCAGTCACAAACACTTGCACACACAAATATACAAACACCTCACAAAGGTGTGTAGGATCCATACACACTTGTGGTGTGCAGTGTGTCGTCCCATGCACTAGTGAGTGTGGCGGTGCATTGTGTGTGCAAATGTTTTGGTTAAAAATAATAGACCAAGGCAAAGTAAAACAAAAAAAAATGCAAAAAATACACCAAGGCAAAGTAAAACAAAAAAAAAATTGCCAAAAAACCAAAGTAAACAAACACATGGGATAAGCCTAGAAATAGTGGGCTCGGGTGTACAAGATCGGTACCTCCATTTTTCTGTGTTTTTTTTTTTTTTTTGATAGCGGATAGCTACCACCACCATTAAAAATTGGGTTCAAGCGGCCAGCAATATACTATAAGCTTGGATTCCTCAGTCAGTACCCATATGTGTAAAGAGCACTCCCCCTCTTCTCCGGTAACTCTTTCCATTCGCAGTTCAAAACACCATATCGAGATCATCACCCACTGGAGCAAGAGAGAGAAACCCACACCCACAGAGAGAGAGAGAGAGAGAGAGAGAGAGAGAGAGAGAGAGAGAGAGAGAGAGGCATGAAGAGAATGAATGGCATAGTATACGCAGTGACAGAACCAATAAAAATCAGAAACAGAGTACTACTACTTGAAAAAACAATGTCCGCGTGACGGAATGAGAGGTTACCAGTACTCAATCTATACTCTCTCCTACGTATCACTAATCGACAGCTCATCTAGCTGTTAGCTGATCACCTCAACACGCGCCCACAGTATTCTCACCCCCCACAAACTCTTCCTTAATGCGACTGCCATTCTTCCCACCTAGTAGCAGTTCTACTACTACTACTTACCGTCACCGCTGCCGCACCAAATTATTCTCTCCTGTCCAAATGGAGTACTGCCACTACCACGCCACCACTCCCCGCCGCAAAATCGTCGTCATCATGGGGCCCACGGGGTGCGGCAAATCCCGGCTCTCGATCGACCTCGCCACTAGATTCTTTCCTTCGGAAGTCGTAAACTCAGACAAAATCCAAGTCTACCACGGCCTGGACATCACCACCAACAAGATCCCAATGCCCGACCGCCGCGGCGTCCCCCACCACCTCCTCGGTGAGATAGTCGACCGCCACCTCACCCCCTCCGAGTACCGCTCCCTCGCCGCCAGGTCCGTCTCCAGCATCTCCGACCGCCGCAAGCTCCCCCTAGTCGTCGGCGGCTCCAACTCCTTCATCCACGCCCTTGTCGCGAACCGGTTCGACCCGGATTCGGACGTCTTCCACGAAACGGAACCCGACCCCGTGTCGAAAGATCTCCGGTACAACTGTTGTTTTCTCTGGGTCGACGTGGCAATCCCGGTCCTGAACCAGTATCTGGAGAAGAGGGTGGACGAGATGCTCGACTCGGGAATGTTCGAGGAACTGGAGGAGTACTTCGACTCGGGCGAGTTCCGCGAGTCGGGCGAGTCGACCGGGCTGAGGCAGGCGATCGGGGTGCCCGAGTTCGAGCCGTATTTCAGGAAGTTCCCCTCACACACGATTGGTACGAATCACGAGGTGGATTCGATGCGGAGGGCGGCGTACGAGGAGGCGGTTAGGGCGATCAAGGAGAACACATGTCAGCTGGCGAAGAGGCAGGCGGGGAAGATCCAGCGGCTGAGGGGCGCCGGGTGGGACCTGCGGCGGCTGGACGCCACGGAGGTCTTTAGGGCGGCGATGGGGGGGTTGGGCAGCGGGTCGGATTCGGGTAGCGCGTCGGGTGTCTGGGAGAGGCAAGTCGTGGAGCCAAGCGTGAAGATTGTGAAGCGGTTCTTGGCGGAGTAGGTTTTCCAGCTATTTCCAGCTCTCGCTCTCTCTCTCTCTCTCTCTCTCTCTCTCTCTCTCTCTCTCTCTCCTGTTTGTTACTTTGGCTTCTCTCTCTCTCTAAATTTCTTTTTGGTTTGTTTTTTTATTTGTTTAGTGTAAATGTTTTCATAATTGATGGGAGGGTGGTTGCAACTGGGCTTGAGCCAGGGGGTAGAGTGGCTCGGCCTGAGGGCGACCAATTTTGGACCATAGGGCCTCTTGACTCTTCACTGTGGTGGAAAATTTGGCACTTTAAGAGCCGGCTAACTTATAAATACAGAACAAAAAATATTCAAATGTTCAAGGCATAGCATTTTTGTGTATTCAAATCTTACATTTGTATTTCTTTCTTAGCAAGAGTAGGAGGGAGAAGTCAGTCTTGTACATTATGTCCATCGAGTCGTGAAAATTGTTACATTTTTTTTCCCGAAAAAGTGCAAGAGTCACAACATGTGCATGATATGTCGATGTGCGCAAACGGTAGTCAAATTATCCATCTTTATTTCTGCGAGTGCGTTATTGGTACGTTTTTATGTCTTTATATGTCTTTCCAATTGCTTAGGCGAAAAGTTACCAAAGCCTCCCAAAATCTAAACGTGCTCTCTTTGGCTGTTTGTGAATATCCGAGTGTGTTTATCTTCCCACTCAGAAAAAGGGGGAACGGGTAAATCTTTGTCGAATTAGTATCAGGTTTGGATATGTAAGGTTCTGTTTTTTAATCAAGCAAATCAGCACATTTGTTTTTTACTAGGCGCCAAACGACTTTCCCACTGAAAACCTTTGACTGAAATTCAAGAGGTTCCCACGAGCAATTCTTTCTGGCTAGGTAGTAATAAATTAATTATGATCTGGTGCTTGTGAGATGTATGGAATAGGGTGGTCCTCCTAAATCATGAATTCCTAATGGCTGTTTGCTTTCCTGTAGGACAAGGATGTTGAGGATTCCTACATTCCATTTTGGTACCATGAAAAGGCTAGGCCCTCTCTCTTGTCGTTATCAGAGTAACTGCAGCCCTTAGCTATCTTGGGAGTGTGACACCAGGTCAATTTTCTGGAGAGATTATGAAGTGCTCTTGGAGCACCGTTATTTGGCGCTTTCACGAACCTTTTCCATCACACATTTATGTGAGAGTCTACGCAATTGGTGGTGGCAGAGTCCACATGAATGTATGAGAAGAAGGCCCTTGAACACCAAGTGCCGGTGCTCGGTGTTTGAGGAGCAAGTAATAATTTTCAACGGGAAGAGAGTTTCAGATCACAAGTTTGCTGCTGAGGGTTCCATAAATCTATAGGGTAGTGATAATGTCAAAATCATTTGTGTTTGTGCTAAAACTCCAGTGCATAAAAATCTTGTACATTGCAAATGCTACAAACCTTTTGTACACTGAAGTTTTGACATCAACAAAAACGATTTTGGCATTATCATTTCCCAATTTATATGGGAATAAAATTCTGTAATCTTTTGTTTCTTGGGTTTAAATTGAGAGATATGTTGTACAATCTAGCTATTTAACTCCCAAATCCATCTCTATAGTTCCCTAAGGCCATGAGTTCAATCTATATGACAAAACCCTTTTCCCTTTCTTCATAGTTGTAAATAATTTATGTTTATGATGATTTTCTTTTCTTATACATCTTAAGCACTTTTGTTTCATTGAACCAGTTTACATGTCTTTCTCTACCATAGACACTGCAAATTAATTAACTACTCTTCTGTCTTATATTCGAAACTACTGTCATAGTCCAAGAAAGCCAAAGTAATCCAAAAATTAAAGAGAAGTGATTTTGTCACTCTCTTTTTTGTTAATGTCACTCTCATTTATGTCTTTATTAGATGATTTGTTATATGAGAGAAGAGGAGTGGCATTAACAAAAATGAGAGTGACAAAATCAATTCCCAAATTAAATCTCAACATCTAAAAAGATATTAGCAAGGTTTGCTCGCTGCACGCAATGAAATGGTGATTAAAAAGGAGGCTAAAAGAGGCTCGTTTGCAGTAGTGGTCATGTGATCGAGATGTTGAGCAAGAGAAGCTTTATTCTGTCTAGACAGGGTGGTGTCGCTCTTTTTGTTCAACTTCAACCGAACACCAAAAATGAAACACATGTAGCCTTGCATACTTTTCATTTTATTCTTTTGATCTTTGTAATTAATGAATTTTTTCCTCGAAGTTCAAGTAAATACTCTTCATTTTGTCAAATTTGATTTTTTTTAACATGAAAATATATATACACCCTGTTTAATTCTGTATTTTTTTCTTCTTTTCTTTTACGTAATTGCTTGACATCTAAATGGGTGGTAAACTTTGGCCTCATTCTCCCAAAAACCAATCGGCATTTTTAGTTTCGGTATTTTCGTGCATCTTTCCTGATTTTTTGTTAGATTTATGTCATTTTGTTTTGGGTTAGTCATTTATCTCGATCGACAAGATGAGTAAAAAAAAGTAAGAAAATTATGACAAAGAGCCAAAAAAAGAAAAAATTTACTAAAGACGAAAAAATACCAAATAACTAACTGGTATTTTTAGTATTTTCTTCGTATTACATAAATTTTTTTCAACTTTAATCCACACACACACACTCTCACACACACACACACACACACCCACACACACACACACACACACACATATATATATATATATATATATATATATATATATATATATATATTCGGATTCCTCTCATCCAGCCGAATGATAATCTAAAAGACTACGACAAAAATCTAAACAAAAAATTATGAAAGATAAAAAATAGCTGAAGATACGTAACCAATAGGAATAATGGAGAACGAACGGCAAATTAAAATACATATATGTATTGGATGAGATATACTCATCAAGCCACCTGGACGTACGTATATTTATCATAAAAAAATGGGTGGTAAACCAATTAGACGGCAAACTTGTTTGATCGTTATATACTAAGCTTGGAATTTCATGTGGCTCAATTGTACTCGAGACTGTTGAACTTTTCATTTCATCAATCGCCAAGAGCTAGAAACAATATTTTCTCATGAGATGATCTTCCATGTAAACATTCCACGATTACGTACATTTAATGATCCGAGCTGTTCATTGTATAAGTCTCAATGCCGTGCAAAAAATTAGGCGATTGGACATCGGTAGCCGTTTGAATAAAGGATACTTGTCACCAGAGAAACAAATGACCGTATTCTAATTGTTTATTTTTCTTCATAAAATATGATTCGATTGGCTAGGGTTCTTTGCTCATATCTGGTTGACTTAATTTCTAGCATGGGCGATGAAAGCATCCGTGCTTGCAAAATGAACGATTTGGATCGTCGAAATGAAACTTTCATAGGTCTCATTTTAAGTCAAATGGGGGACAACATTAGAGATCATAACTAGAAGAGTATATTTATATAATGAGCGTGTAATATATATATCAAGCCTAGCTTTAGGCCTAATATCACGGGCTGGTAGTACTTGAGGCAAGATTATGCTCAAGAGACTACCACTTGTGGGTTCCTATTAATTAAGACACCTTTGTAGGCACGTCAAGCTCCAAACAACTCTAAGTAGCCAAGTACTGCATGTTAACCAACAACAAGCAAACAAAAAACGACAGCAAAATAGTCCAAAAGAAAATTATTTTACAGATGAGCAAATTGACATAATTACTAGATGGACAAATGGCTAGCTAACAAAGTAAAGACAATGACACCATATGACACGGCTAACGGGATGAGGGCTCAACAGGTGGTTACTATCCCTCCAATAATATAGCAAAATGAACTTTTCCCCATGAGACAGGAAAGAAAAGGGGCCGGTATGCTTGAAGGAGCATGATAGAAATACAAAGAATTAAAAGTGTAATAAACACTAACCCTTACTTGAGAAAATACATAGAACATAAACCAATAATTTGGTAATACCTAAGGTAGTATCCAACTACTACAACATATTACAATGTGTTACAATTATTTGAACCCTTGATGATACGACAAAAATACACAGATTACAGGTTAGCTCTGTATTGAAATTGCTAACATGTTTTGACTTGGCCGCTTGGCATGTAGCAGCCCGTGACACCTAGTCACGTTTTACGCTACGGCATGCCCACACATGCTTAATGACGAGATGAACTATTGGAAAATCTGTGCCGATGCAATCTGTACTTGTAACGACCCGGATTTTCGACCCAATTTTTTTTTTAATATAAATTTATATTGTTAAATTCTTAATTCAATAATTAATTAAATTGGATAATTAAAATATATTATTACGTGTACAATTGATATTATTTACACTACTATTGTATAAGATATATATTTATACTTTAGATATACAGGGAATCAGGAATTCATATTCATCTCTTATCTTTCCTATCTAAACCCTAACTAGAACTCTATTCAAACCAAGTCTCCACTTCCCTCTCAAACTCTATCACTTTCATCTTTATCCTTCAAACTACACGTGTCCACATACATTCTCACCTTATACATAAACGCGTCCACATACATTCTCACCCTATACATACACAAGTCCACATACATTAGAATAAAAGAAAACCCCACCAAATGTGGCACTTATCCCATATCCCTATTATCATTATCAGTATCTCTTTCATTCCCCATTCCACCACTTCCACGCTTATCCTCTCACCTTCTCACTATCTCATTCTCTCTCATTATACATACCCACATAAATCTGATAATTGAACACCAGTATATCATTTCACTCCCAATTCTATTGTTGAGTCTAGAATAGAAAAAGAGAGAGAGAGAGAGAGAAACAGATTTTTACATAACACCACCCCGTACATCATATTCAGGTTCCCAATCAATTACTATATCACCAAGCATCCACAAACCACCTTCCAATCATTCGAGTCAGCCCTGAGTCCTCCGCCGCCGCAGCCGTTGTCTTTTTCATTTTACCGAAATTGTCCGCAAACTAGCATCCGCTTTTTCGGCCGGATTTAAGGTAGATTAATCTCTATCCTATTTTCTCCTAAGTATATTTAATCCCTGTATATTGATTTTAATGAGTTCTTATGAAGGAAATCGTACCCGCACGTCGAAACCATGAAATCTAAAAATCCTCTGTTTTCCGACGAGTTACTGTTCATAGACGTTAGAACTTTTTATAATTTATACTAATATTACACTATGCCCCTTCATGTTGCACTTATGTACGAATCTGACCTTGCTCATCATTATTATTATTATTATTATTATTGTTGTTGTTGTTGTTGTTGTTGTTGTTATTTTCTTCATTTCGTTTTATGTTACTAGTGGGTTAACTCGTATTGTATAGAATTGTGAATCAAACATATTACATAATTATTTGCTCTCTGTTAAGACTAACGTTTACAGTAGTTGAGAATAGCTATACTTGTTGTAGGTAAAGTAATGGATATACTTTAATAATTATGTAAAGTGATAAAATAAGAGTTAGATTTTATGTATAATAAAATAAAAGAAAAGGGTATATTTTTAAAAAGAAACGAAAGATTTACACTAACATAACATCAGGAGGACCGTTGTATTTTTATACGATAATCGATTATATATATTTTTTAAAAAAAAGAGTATCAATTGAATATTAGAGTTTTACAAATGTAAATTTATTTAATTGCACTTTTAGATTTTGATACCGTAAGTTGCCATAATGGATCAACTATATGATTCAATAATTGTACTTTAGTTCTTAAAAAGTTATCCCACTACGTTATTAAAGCTAACTCTACGAAATTGTTAATAACACCTTTGAAATTTATAAAAACTATAATTAATTTACTTGTTCAACGAACCTTAAGGGCATCGGCTCAATCATAAAATATTATGTGTTTACTTACTCGCACAATATTATTTGATATGTACTTTTATCTCATTGAAATGTATCATGCTATGAATTGAGCAGTTATTGATTGTATCGTGTTCGACGTGCTAGAATGGACTTAGATTCACTGGGGTGGTTACGAGTAGAGAATCATGTAGACGATGTTAAGTAAATGGGAGATGGTAAAGTGTTGAAAGTGTGAGTATTGTGTGGATTGTTAATTGAGCCATGGCGATGGCAAGGGTTAACCTACGGGTCCCTGTGTTGAAATGGGTTACCTGCGGGGCCCAGTGATGATATTTTAGTGACCCTAACGTATGATACGCCATGAGCAGTTCCAAAGGGTAATCGTGCCTTGCAAGGCCAGCAAGGGGGATTGTCTCATGACACGGTCATAGTTAGTGGCTTAGGAATGGTGGCGACCCTAATGTATGGTACGCCATGGGAAGTTCCAAAGGGTAATCGTGCCCCCTGTTATGGTCCTAAATGAATTCATACGAGGTACATAACTTAGGTGAATTCATTTAGAACCCCGTGTGCAGGACAAGCAAGGGGGGGATTTTCCATGACACGATCATAGTTAGTGGATGTGGGAGGAAAGGATCTCGTGGAGACGATCCTTAGATTTCATGTAAGATGATGGATAGTAAAGAAAAGACGATGTGTTATTATTCTGTATTTTCTGTGTATCATGAATTATTATATTGTTGGAGTGCTAATTGTAGAGCAAGTGGTTGGTAGGGTTGAGATTATTCTACTGGGTGAATTATCACTCACGGATACGTTTGTATTCTGGCAAATCGTTTGCTTCGGCGTTCAATTTGCCAGAGTGTGCAGGATTCTACAGTGGAGCAGCTGATACAGGTGGGATCCCTAAAACGAAGTCTGGGCCAACGTTGCTTGGAATTCGTGTCAGAACTAGAGTCGCTCTGGAGTTATTTTTGTTAAATAAATATATATAGAATTTCTTTGTATTATTTTGAAATTGTAATTTTTGTATAAGGATAAATGGGGGCCTAGAAGTTTGTAAAATTCAGCTTATTTTAAGAATAATGCACCTGAAATTCCTTGGAAAATCGGGGCGTTACAGTACTGTTGACGAAATCTCCACCAAACCTGTAACACGCTTCGAGTCACGACTATGTCGCTTTCCTAAAGACAGTATTTGCCCCCACCAGTTGGTATGCAAAGGGTTACAGCAAATCTGCCTTCAAGATAAATCGAAGCCCGAACTCAAAGTTCTTTCCGTTTTCGTTTGCACTAACGAAACGGACAGAATACCTGCCTGAACGAATATAAGAACCGAGAATCATTGTGTTCTATTTTCTGCAGCAAAACAGAACGCAGAATGAATGCTAGCTAGAAAATATAGAGAGAGATGTGGGAGAAATTCAGATTTTTTTGTGACTACTGGATTCTGACAAATAGTGGTCTAATTATAGGCCACTACGCACCCATTGAGAATGGGTACGCACCCGATCCAATCTGACCGTTGGATCAGATCCTATGGTCTAGATCGATTAGTCACACCCAGTCACACCGAACAGGTGTACTGTTTCATTCACACCCAATCGGATTTAATCCAATCTCGCAACTCTTCGAACCAACGTACCCGTAGGCTCGAGTTGCACCCGATCGGAACCGCTCCGTGTGACTCACCTGCCACGTGTACGACACGCGGCATGCCACGTCAGCGCCACCTTACCGACAACTCGCAATAAGAAATGGCGCCTACAAGGCGCCTAGCGCTGACGTGCAAAGTGCAAAGTGCGCCGCTAAAGCGCCACAGCCCACGCCACATTACCCACGCCGCGCGCGTGTGCGTACCGGCGTTGCCGGTATGGCGATGCACCATAGGGCTGCACTACACTAGATCATTGTTTATTCATATTAGGAATGTTTTCTAATATATACCACTCCAACTTCTCTCAACTATCCAATGTGGGACAAAGCTCACAAAGAGGAAAAACAAGCATTCTAAGGAAACAAGGAACTTTTACAAAACCAAAATAACGACTCCTTTATTTTGAAAATCTCTAACATGAACCCGGCCAGGCTGAACCTCAAGGAGGTCAAGCGCAGCTCAAATGAACGAATCCAAACCCGATCATATATATGCGAAACCTTTCACCTGATCCGAACCCAAAAAATCCTTGATAAGTACGTGTCATGAAGAGGAGGAAAGCTATAGCTATGATGCTATATGAGAATGATGTGAATTAACAATAGCACAGTAGTGCTGGCAGAATTCGGAACACAGTTGGAGAATTGTCACATTGCCAAAAATGGTGAGGAAGGACCAACAATTTCCGGCCCATTTTTCTGAAACAAATAAGGGGAAGTTAATGTCTTCTGATGCTAGCTAGCTAGCTTTAGGTTTTGAAAATGTGGGCGTACCTTTCAAAAGCTAAATAGAGTTCCTCAAACGTCCCTATTGAAACTTTTCGAGACTCAAAATCTCATGTACCTATATAGTTATTGTTCCATGGGGACCAAACTAGGAATTGAAGCAAAGCAATTGAAAGAGTCTTGCATGGATCGAGATTGACGTGCAAGGATGCCTGCACGCATCTATAGCGCCTGGGTGGAGATGCTACGTTGAAGCCCAGTCGTGTAGGATCCAGGCACGGCCAATACGGATAGGGTCGGCTTGCTCCCATCTAGTTTCTCCTATCCTTCAATGGTGATCGTAAAAATTGAAATTTTTATTTTTCATAAACAAATACGTCCTACAAAAATTTAGTTTGATCAGGCAATAATATCTAGTTAACAGTGCACACTTGTAAAAGACAAAATAGAGGGTGAAAATTTGGAGATGACATTTCTTTTTCTTTTCTTTTCTTTTTTTCCATATGTCTTTTGCAAATATAAACTGCTAACATAGCTATTAATATCATATCGACGTAATTTTTGTACGACCGTAATTCTCTACAAGACATTATATATATATATATAAACCGTTCCTATCATTGTCCCAAAATTAAATTAAACTGGAGGCCAGGATAGGGGACTGGAGCTCGGACGTCCCCACCAACACATCCACTTATATATATATATATACCTACATCTAACAAAGTATTCATTTAGTTCATCCAGCTCATGAGAGATGAGGGCCTATTGATAAAGACCTGTAAGCTTGAGATGGGCAGTCACTGCTGTGTATTGAAAGAGTTAACTTTCAACCACCAATATATATATGGACAAGTGCTAAGATGAGAAAGTGTAGTAGTAGTCTATAACATATATGTTTGGGCCGGCCTAATTTTTTTTTTTTATCAGCAATTTTTTTTTTATTAATCACCGAATTCAAAAATTATAGAGATTAATAGGAAAAGGGCACAAAAAAATTAAAATTACTTAATCTCCATAAGTACCCGAGACCCAAACACTGGTCAAAGACCAACAAAATCCTAAAAACATCTCCAAACCTGAAATGCCGCCTGTCTCCATTGTCACCACACCTGAACAAACCCTAGATCAAACAACATGATTAGGATATGGAACGCAGCTATGTTTGGGCCTAATTAACAAGCTCACACATAGCTAATTAAGGTTGTAATATGCATTATACATGGTGAGTATGAATTTTTATCACTGATGTCAAGCGCTACGGGTATGGCACGTGGCCAAGTGCTTGGCAAGGCTTATATCGGTTGGCAAAATATGGAAGTAGTCGGCCCAATACTTCATGCATTATACCTTCCCAACAAGTGTGGTTCCCACTACCTCATGATTTGTACCACTCTTATTTTTTCGCCCCGTTACTCCGCGATCCCTAAATCACTCTCTCATGACACAACATGACTACCACCAATGTCGCCCACTATCCCACTACTGGTGCACATCCTACACCAAACCTCTATAAATCACTCACATTCACGATTAGAAGGTAGACACTATGTTTTCCTCTTTTACATTACTTTTTCTCTGTCATTCCTCAACTAACTTGTTCGTCGGAGGGTTCACGACCAGAAACACCACCGGTCCTTAACCTTGTTTTGCAAGGAATATATATACTTCCCAAAGGCTCTCAATGTGAACATTCGAACTTGGCAAGAGTCTCATCGAAGTGCTCAGATCAACCGTCCTGATTTTGACATCAACAACACATATTATCTCTTCTACTAAAGGGGTTTTAAGCAGCTAATTAATTCTATTTTTCTGCTCTGCTGGGTTGCGCCTTTGTTAAGGCAGAGTAGTTGCACGGATCCGATGAACCATAAACGAAATAACAACCAAAATGGTGCAGCGTGAGAGTTCAGACTTCAGGGCATGGGACATCGAAAAACTGAAAACCAATTTTGTGTAATTTTTCTTGGGACAATTGAAAAGTGTGGTACGTGCATAATATAATGTATAGCTACATGTACATAGTCCGTTTACCGATAAATACCATTATACCATCTCTCACTGAACATGGTGGTAAGTAGGTCCCACAGGGAGTGTGGCGAAACAGGTATGAGAAAAAAAATAATAAGTTTTGTTCTCCATGATGTAGCATGTTTGAATCTTACAAAGCCCAAGTATTTCAAATTCTGGGATCACTGGAGAGTTTATCTGGTTGTTAACTTCAGAGAGTGATCCATAATTAGTTGATGTGTGCACAAACTGGTCCGATCGAATACCAGGTTTTCATAAACTTGGTCCCCCCATTGGGCGTGCCTAGCCGCATATGTTTGAGCCAGTACTCAGCCAAAGTTGAACATGGACATGCAGGTTTTGTTGAAGCTGTCCGGCCCATATCATGTGTGCATATTTGAATGTTGTAAACATGGATAATCTACATAGTCAGGTAATGATGGATGTTTCTAACATTGGTAATCAACATAGTCAGATAATGATTAAGGGAAGAATGAGAGATCCCAAGGAGTATGTAAAGAGTGAAAGACAAAGATATCGAGAAGAGAGAGAGAGAGAGAGAGAGGGAGAGGAATGAGTGTATTGGAAGTAATCAAATACGCAATTAAATATGTCATTTTGCATAAACAACAGAACCAATGTACAGAAAATGATGGGTTAATTTGGGCAGAATCGAGAAGAGAACGGCCCAAACATTTGTTAGCCCAAGGAATAATAGAAGGAACAGTGCGTGAGTCAGTCCGCGTGCGGTTCCTTTTGCGCGGGATCCTATATAAAAGCCATGCCCCCGCCCTTTTCATTCCATTATATACTTGGTTTGGACTAAGGAAATGTGGATGTTCATTTTCCAAAGGACCACTATTTAATTTGGGTCAGTTGCGGTTCCCATACCCAATAGTTTATTGCAAGTCTGCGACCATTTTTACAAGCACAATGCATTGTCTATGGGGGCCTTGTAGTAAGCAAATAAAAATGCTATTGTATAAATATTAAGAAAGTCTACAGCTACCGCTCTCAATTTCATCATTCAATAGTGTTTTAAACGGTCTGAATTTTAAAAAACTCTTCCAGTGTAAAGGTAAATTTTTCCTAGAAGAGTTTTTTTTTTTTCTTTAAATCTGAATTTTTAATTGCCGAAACGGACGGTGAGATCAATATTGAGCGTAAAACAGAACGGTGCGTTGTAGCACCGCTGTTCTATAACCACTCCTATTGAGTTCATGACCAAGAGGAGGGTACTAGTGTTGAGTATTGACCGAGTTTGGCCACATTTGTCTATGGAAACTTGGTCTTCACGTCTCAATTATGTCTCTCCTCATGCTTGATTAAATTTTACTCTGATTAATTGCTACTTTGGAATTGTTAGCTAGTCATCATTTCCAAGCGAGGGTCTTTCATTGATTTCTACAACTCGAGTCTCGCCCTATCTCCTATAGGGGGTGTATTATATACTCGCGCCCACGGGCGGAGTCAGAAATTCTTAGCAGTGGGGTCAATTTCCTATAGCACAAAAAAAATTTGTTTCATACTACTTGATAGTAAAAAAAAAAAGAAGTTGAAATGGTAAACAAAAAGGAGTTAAGTAGATATTTTTAGAGTTTTTTTTTTAGGGGAGAAATGAGGATATTTTACTTTGCCCCCTTTTTTTCCTCAAGTTCCAAACTTTTAAACGGATTGGGGCAAATTGTAATGTAAAAGTAGGGTCAAGTAAGTAATTTTGAGATGAAAACTATAACTATCTCTATTGTAATTTGGAAGGCAGTAGGGTCGGATGCCACCCCTTGTCTCAAGGTGGCTCCGCCCTTGCTCGCGCCCATGCGTGTGCAAGTGAGGACAAAAAAGCATCACTGACTAAAACAAAGTGGTAAATTCGAGCACTTAAGAAAAAAATAGTAGAGTCACGGTTACGATGATGTTAATTCGATTTCTAGAAAACTAACTGACACTTGATAGAGCTCTCACCGAACTCTCAACATTCAAGTGAAATTAATTTAGGGGTAATTTTGCAATTAAAAGTGTGAACCAGCCTTAGTTTCGAGTTCATACCAGACGTGCTCTCCCTTGTTTTTTTTTTTTTATCAAACCAGAACCATAACATTAAACACACTAATAGGGTATGATACGGATTATGCACCTCATGCTTTATTCATTTTCTGAAACTAGCTATCAAATCATGCATCAATTGGAGTAAAATTGGTATGACCAGACCGTAGACATTTTGTAATGAAAGGACCATTTTGCCCTGGTTAGGTAATAGGGTCGAACTTGACCCTCGGTCCAAAACAACCGAAAGTTAGTGAACCATACTAAGCCCACCTGCTGCTAGGCCCATTAATTTGTCCAAATGAAATTTAATTAGTAGGACATATAAATTTATGACCAAAACCTTCATTGTTAAGCAACATAACAAAACGGGCCCTTATTGAGGTCCAATACTTGATTGCTTTAGCAATGAAAACATTTTTCTTTGATAAACGACCCATTGAGATCCAACCATTTTTGTTTGTGAAACTGGAAAAATTAAAAACTAAAATCGCTCAAAAGTTGTTCTAGCCAAATCATCCACCAACAGCTTTGTGATTTCGTTTGGTGGAGTAACAAGGGTCTGTCGCGAATTTCCTAGTCTTGGGGTGAATAGTTTGCCTTAGACCAGACCAAGGAGGGGATTAGACGAGATGTGTGAAATTTAGTCCAGACACCCCTTGCTTCTACACCAAAAGACAGAGGAAGGAAAAGGAGAAGAACAAGGAGGAAATGAAGCAATTACACCAACAATGCCCAACTAAACCAAATACCATAAGAACTTCTCATTAAACGGATATCGTTATTAGTTCTTCCAATGCTTTCAAAATGCATTACTACAATATTGCTTTTAAATTGCATTAACAAATCAGAAAATATGGAATTCCAGATACAAAAGGAATCCAAAACTGCAGAAATTTTTAAGGCTGAACAACCTCAATCATCACATACAGGCATAAAGCTTGAGATTTTCAACGAACTGTGGCCACCAAACTTCCCAAACGAACCCAATGCAGACAGCCCTTTGAAGATGCCGTCGTCACTTGTACTCTGAGATTTTCTTGATGTCCTTGGCTTTGACGGACTCAATTCCAACCGTGTATTGTTTTTTCGTCTCGGCAACTACTAATTGGGTAATTTGCTTCGGCAAAAAGGGCAAACCGAAGCCTTTGAAGCAGCTGTAGAGGGGTTAGGCTTGTTGTGGCCGCACAGAGCTACGGTGCAATTGGCACACATTTGATGACCACATGTTCGAACCTCTCGATTGT
The DNA here is from genome assembly GCA_019656275.1 of Rhododendron kiyosumense. Taxonomy (NCBI): domain Eukaryota; kingdom Viridiplantae; phylum Streptophyta; class Magnoliopsida; order Ericales; family Ericaceae; genus Rhododendron; species Rhododendron kiyosumense. The sequence goes on from BPLS01000137.1 coordinate 1,369,282, forward strand.
GCAGATTTGATCAGAACATATGCAGCACAGCTCGACATTGCCAGCCTGATCAGATTGTTATTTTGTGCAGCGGGCCCCCAAATGATACGACCGCAACCCGACGATCATTGATAGCCATGATATTGGAAAAACAACAAACCAAACATATCCGAAAAAACAATGGAGAAACCAAATAAGCAAAAGCAAGACTGGGAAAACTAAGTGCCAAAGAAAGGCATTCATACCGTGTACTGGAAAAACATTCAGTAAAAACTCAACGACCTATTCCCAAATACTTGCTTTGGCTAACATCAATCACTTTCACTACTGTATTTTTTTATCAAGGGCTATAATATCATTATATCAGTTAAACCGCTGACATTTGTTTTGTGTTTCATAACGAGGTTAATTTTAGTCATCCCATCCCGAAGCATATAACCTTCAGGAAAGGGTCACTCTTTTTCAATGGGCACAGCTGTCTTCGTGGTACATGACCAAACTATACGCTATTACCCGAAGATTAACGTATGATGGATTCAGACCAATTGCAAACATGCAAAATTTTGCAATTTTTCAAGCCTAAGGATCCTCAAGAACAGCGAGAATATATATCGCCTTCACAAAATGTATATATATTCCATAAGACTCAACAGACAAACAAAAAAATGTCCACAGCACTGTAAGAGATTCAGATTTCAAGGGAGCTTTCTGCATGAGAAAATAACTGAAGAACAAAATTCATATGACAAGATCATGTCAATGTGATCACCAATTTATGGGAATGTAGACAGCAAACAAGACATGCAACTTAGATTTAAGTAAACTGTCACGTTAATGTTTATTATGTCACCATCCTGCACAGGAATGACCATTTGGGATGAACAGCTTGAATTCAAGTGAGCAGCACTAGGCATGGAAACTGCGCTACCTGTAATTAGTGAGAATCAGGTATTCCATGTCACACGCACTCATTGACTGATGTGCATACACTCTCTCAAAATCCCCCATAGCCAAGACGTGAAGGATAAGCACCAGAACTAATAATCATTTGGTTCACTGCTCTATCAATTTCACTTGTTGCCACTGAAGGCTAATCAAGAAATAAAATAATGTAGATAGCAAGTCATAAAGACACCTGCAAGTATCAATGGAGCAAAGGCTTTAGGGAGATAGGAACAGTATGATTCTACCATTCCATAAACAAAAAGGTCGGCCAGAAATGAAAAGAAAAAAAAAAGCAAATCAAAACCAAAAACCTACAACTTACAGGGGTGGATCTAGGTGCCACCTTTAACAAAAACTCCATTCATATGCCACAAACTACTAGGCTACATGGTATACAAATGGCGAAAATACTTTTAACGGAGCCCCTTATATTTCTCGAGTTTACAGTGGTCATTTCATTGCATTTGATATTGTAGACATAAGAACAAGTTCCTTATCAATGTCTCAAAATACCCTTAATTTTTTGATCGACGAAAAGAATTTCATTAGAAACTTGACAAGGGTACATCAAGGAAAAAAGAAACCTAAACCATGATATTGATACATGGGATAGGGAAAAAGAAACTTCCAATAAAGAATTGGAAGAGAGAAACATGGAAAAGAATACAACCCAAAACAGTAGGCCAGAAAAACAGAATTAAGATGGAACCTAAACTAAGCCAATGAAATCCAAAGATATGGACCAGACAGCAGCTTCAGACCTCAAACCAAACAACAGATTCAAAGCCTGATAAGATTAGCAACCTCAGTAGTCAAAAATGGTAGTCAATCACCAAATTGTTGGCACCAGATATAGCAGATCTCATCAGCAGCAGCAGCTCAGAATGACAGAGCAAGTCACAGAAATTCCCAGTTTTCACCTCAGAAACAGAACACTGATGACAGATTACAACATCCCTTGGCCCTCCAAGAAATTGGAGTTGAAAAAAGGAATTCATAGCATCAGACTGAGAAAGAAAGGGGCATGCCATAAGGCCTGATCCTTCAGAGACAAGGCAGACTCAGGATATATAGAACAGCTAACAAGGAAAAATCAGCAGTAGTGCTGCGAATCACAAGTTGATCAGCAGCATTAGCAGAAAAAAAGAAGAGCAAAACTAAGCATTGATGATTGACCTCAGTACCTCTTAGCCAGTTAGCCCTCCTCAAATAGTTGGGAGTTGAAAAGACCTTGGATGTGTTCAAAACTGAAAGCTCTTAGGCCTCCACAGATGGGGGTTTAAAAGAGCAGTAGCAGCATAACAAGGATGGCAGCAAATGGATGGAGAAAGCAGCAGCAATAGGATGGCAGCATAAGATAAGGCCAAATCCCAGAAACTTTCAAAATTAACTGAAGCAAATTGAGCATTGATGATAGGCCTCAAAACCTCTTAGCCCTCCAATAGTTGGGAGTTGAAATAGGATGGATAAGATCTAACTGAAAGCTCTTATTAGCCCTCCAAAGATTGGAGTAAATACCCTTAATTATGATTACATCCATCTTTCTTTGAAGGTAATGACAAGCATTTAGAGTAGTGGAACCATATTCCTTCTATAAGAAAAATGCTTGCCACATGTATGTCCAATTCCTTTTGTAGAATTTTTATCAAAGAGGCACATCTGTTAGTAAGTATAACAAGATGAGGGCCAAAAGCCAACCTTGATGCTAACTTCTGGTGGCTAACAGTCACCTCTCACTTTTTCTACCTCTTATCAAGCAAGTCACTGATTTACAAGCATGCCTTCCATGAAAACGAAGCCAAGTTTTCAACACAGAGTAAAGTCGTCACTCTAGAAAAGAGCCATATTTCTCATTTGCACAATCAGTAAGGACAAATCAGGCTAGAACCGAGCCTTGACATCAACACAAACCAAACAAAACCGAGCCTTGTGTCCCAATCAATTGGGAACACATTCGATATAGAACATATATTTTATAGGTGTATTGAAAATATTCATGTGGGAAAAACAACTGGAAAAGAGACACAAATAAGGCCAATATTAGGGACATACAAATCATAACCAATTAAAAAAAGTATTCAAAAACTAATCATCCATGCGAGTTCGACTCCTGCCCCATTTTTAGAAATTGTATTACGTCCTTTTATCTTACTAACATATCCCCTATGAGTCCAACAAGAATAAAATATAAGAAACATCAAACATATATTTAAGTGTGTCCAACACGAAGGGGCAGACTCATTCAAAGGCACGTGGGGTCACGTGCCCCCACAGCTGCAAGTTTTTTCCTTCTTTGGTTATATGCTTTCACGCATTGTAAAACAAGTTTGGCAGTTTCTATTACACTGGTACCCATCTTTGACTTCTTCCAAGGGGTTTTGCTGACACACTATATCCACGTACCCCACGCATCTCCAAGGGCTTTTGATTGGGCTTTTTGCTTTAGATTGAATATTGCAACTTCAAATTGAAGATTTAAACTTGAGAAACTACATCCAAAATACTTTGCATCCGAACAGTTAAATTAGATCTTGATAAATTAGGACTTTTTATTCATTTTTTGCTAGAGTTCGGGATATATCTTTTGATTGTTCGGAAAATTTAGTCCTTAAATTGTTTAGTTGTTTTTTACTCGATCGTGTATATTTACATTCCGTTTTACACAATTTTGATTTTTTGTTAAGGTTGTTAATGTTATACATGTGCCCCCACTTGGTGCAAATCCCAGGTCCGCCACTGCCAACACGTATCCAAAACTTGTTTTGTCATGAGACGGAAACGGATATGCGAAGTTTGGTTGATAGTGTACGTGCTTCCAAGGTTACAATTCAACTGCCCAAGCAACATTGGTATGGAATGATTGGTCTATGTATTGTGTGATACGAACAATCAAAGAACAATGCAATCTATATTCAGGTTGATGGAGGGAAACGATGAAAGATTAAGGGGTCATGAGAGGGGACGTAAGTAGGCAGCACCCATGAGGAAATCCTTGCTCCGCAGTCCGCCCTCGCTCATAAACACCATAAGAAGGCGAGGAAAATATCCATTCTACAAAGAAAACTCAAAATGCAACAAATTCAGCTTTCTTTCCAATACTTGTAATCAACAAATTCATTTCTCAGATGAAGCAACATGTACAACCTTGTGAGACAAGGTCAGGGATCAAAATTGATTCCAAGCATGCAGAAGCATTTAGTTATTGCCACCAAATGTTCTGCATCATGGGCCCATGGCCTTCCAAAACTTTAGGTTATACATTTATTACTTGGATACTAGTGCAACTTTCAAACTACTAACGCTTCCTCGCTCACCACTTTCTATAGTGAAAGTGCAAAAATGACGTCAAGACAACCCAGGTTAAAGCATATCTCTTATCTCAATACCAGAGGTCAAAGTCCAGGACACGAGAGAAAGCAGGATCGCATGCTTTGAAACAATGCTAAAAGTCAAGGAAACTTTGATTCATAGACAACCTACTAGCTACTGCACCTACTCCTATTAAGATCTCAGCCGTAATGGCATAACTACATCAAACAGCTGGGAACAAAACACAACTTCCTAATCACAACCACCCAAGTTAAAGCATGGCCTTCCAAAACTTTAGGTTATACATTTATTACTTGGACACTAGTGCAACTTTCAAACTACTAACACTTCCTAGCTCACCACTTTCTACCGTGGAAGTGCAAAAATGACATCAAGACAACCCAAGTTACAGCATATATCTTATCTCAATACCAGAGGTTCTTGCTCAAAGTCCAGGACACGAGAGAAAGCAAGATCGCATGCTTTGAAACAATGCTAAAAGTCAAGGAAACTTTGATTCATAGACAACCTACTGGCTACTGCACCTACTCCTATTAAGATCTCAGCCGTAATGGCATAACTACATCAAACAGCTGGCAACAAAACACAACTTCCTAATCACAACCACCCAAACTAAAACCAAATTCTCCTAAAAAAAACCTACCCTATCAGCCCAAGGAACACGAAAAGGAAATGGAGATACTTATGTCGACTGAAAGTATACAATACTGGCTCAACAATCCAAGGTCCATTTGGCATTCCAATCCAATTGACAACTTGTGCGCTAACATTTCATACGACAGGATAAGCAAACTCAAGCAGAAGATTAAACTCAGTTTTATCAAAACCAAAATGTTACTCGGAAAATAAAGGTCAACGTTCAAATATCAACAGCTAAGCAGGCAAGCATAAAAGTCCATGAAAATATCTGATGGTAGCAGACACAATATTAATGAAGAGAAACACTACGAAGCAAATGCAAGCAAAATTAGATTCGGTAGTAAATTACAAAAAATACTTTTGTTAGTTTCTTACCCGAACCAATTTCCCGCCAGAATTCAAGACCAGAGCAGCAAGCTCACATGCAGCCCTCATGCAAGCGATGCTGTCAGAATTAGGAGCTGGATGTTCGCTAGAGAGTTCTGGTAAAAAATTGGAACCCACATACGGAGGCTTTGGTATGTGGTTAGTCACTAGAAGCCGTTGGATAGTTCTTCAACCACAAATGACATGAGTAATAGTCGGTGTTTGTTTATATGGGTGAGAAAGACAGAGAGAGAGAGAGAGAGAGAGAGAGAGAGAGGCATACTGATTGCGGTGTGAATCAGGTGTCTACTTTCTGCCCCAAAAGCTGCTTGGACACCGTAAAAGAATAAGACTCCCAACACCATTTCAAAAGATGGGGGGTTCAATCTTCTACCATACAATATGCCTCAGAGGAGGCATTAGGACTCTTGTTGTATGCATTGAGAGACTGTAGAGGATCCTTTGTGGTCAAGAGTCTCTTTATTGATGGCTCCTCATTGATTGTGGAGAGGGTAAGACCTGGGGTGGAAATCACCATGGAGGAGCATGTCACTATGCCAGGTGGAGTGTTAATCATACATGGGACCAAAGCCTAGGACAGAATCTTGGTATCTTTGTGGGACAAAAGTAAAGGGATGTTTACGGCTATCACAAATATCTAAAACTAAATAACATTCCATCAGCTTTTGAAATCCTCCACGCCTCTAAAATTGTGTCGGCAATAGTGCTTAGGGCTGTCCATCCACCCGACCCATTCTGACCCAAAAACAGGCATAACGGACGGATCGGATCAGTCATTCGGGTCGGGGTCGGGTTGATTTGATCGGATTTTGCATTTAGTCGGTCGAGTGTCGGATGCACCAAATAATTTTTCGGGTGACCCGACCCGCCCGAAAAAATAGGTATAAAACTTTAAAACCCCTAATTTTATTTCTGTTTCCACTTTCCAGTCGCCAACTCTTCTCACTCTCTCTCATGGAGTCCTCTTACAACAGGACAAAGACAAACTCCCCCAACCACAACCTCCTCCTGCTTCCCCACTACTCCACCGCCGGCTACAGCGGCGGCTCCACCTTGTCCTCAACGACGTCCTCGATGCGATCGCCCAACCGTTGATTTCGAGCTCATCTCGATAAAGGAAACTCCCTCTCTCGTGATACATGCCGCCTACCTCCAGCCCATGTTCACCTCGTTCGATTTCGCCTCCACCTGCCGCCATCTCCATCTCCATCTCCATCACCGGCTCACCGCCTCTAGGCCACTGTATTTTGGGAATAAAAAATTTAATTTTCAAGAAAAAGGTGTGTAGATCTGTGGACTGTGATTGTGAATGGTTATTTTGTAATATTATGATTTACTTTGAAATATTATGTTGTGAATCTTGATCTGTGTTTGTGAATCTGAATTTGTGTTTGTGTGGATCTGTTACTGATTGTGATTTCGCACAACCCGACAATTCGACCGAACCCGACCCGAACAAGTTAAAACTCCGTTCGGTTGGAACCCGACAGGGGTTTCGGTCGGGCTTGGGTGCTTATTTAGCCAAACCGAATACAGTCGGGTCAGGTCCAACCCGACTCGAACCTAACCAAATCCGACCCGCGGATAGCCCTAATAGTGCTTATCTCATTCTAAGATATACTCCCCTGTCAAACAATTGTCAAACAGTAACAAACGTTAGATTACTTAAGACTATTAAACAAATCAAATTCGAATAAACTCAAAAGTACCTCGCAACCCTCATACAGGTGGCGGTTGTAGTGGAATAAACAACCTCAGTAAATCTGTACAATCTCAAAACTATCACTCTTCCTCTCCTTCTTATGTGTTTTGTGAGGATGTACCACATTGTTAGCTTCACATAACTCTCACTTTAATTACATAAACATTCATTGTCAAGTAATTGGGAAAAAAATAATATATTCTCTCAAGGTATCTATCAAGTGATACCCAAAAAAGTGTCCCAACACCGAACATACTCTCTCAAAGTTTAAAAATAAGTCTGGTCTTCAAAGCCAGCGTCCAAAACACCGGATGCTATAGCACAATAAAAGTTCAGTAGTTGATTTTCTAATACAAAACTTTTAGGACCCGAAACTATTACTTCCAAATGGGCCAAAGTATTAAGCCGCTGAAGAAAATAGGTCTTTCCCTATACGGTGCGCTTGATAGTACCGGGTATTTGATGTGTACCGAATTGACAAGGCAACTAAATACACTTGTCAGTCCGGGACACATCAAATACCCGATACTTTTAGGCATAGCATATAGGGAAAGACCTTATCGATTTCCTTCAACGGCTTAATACTTTTGCCCATTTGTAACTAATAGTCGTTGGGTCGTAAGAGTTTTGTATTAGAAAACACCTACTCAACCTTTGTTTTTTTGTCATAATGAAAAGGCTTATATATTTTGGGTGCTCGACCATCCGGTGTTTTGGATGCTGACTTTGAAGACAAGACTTATTTTCAAGCTTTGGGAGAGCATGTTCGGTGTCAGGACACTTTTTTCGGCATCGCTTGATAGATACCTTGGGAGTATACATGGTATTTTTCCCAATTACTTGACAACAAAGAGGGACATTCTCGCAAAACACATAAGAAAAGGAAAAGGAATAGTTTTGACTTTTGAGATTGTATGGATTTACCGAGGTTGTTTATTCTACTACAACTGTCACCTATATGAGGGTCACGAGGTACTGTTGAGTTCATTTGAATTTGATTTGTTTAATAATTTTAAGTAATCTAACGTTTGCTACTACTTTATGACAATTGTTTGACATGAGAGGATATCTTAGAATGAGATAAGCACTATCGCTGACACAATGTTAGAGGTTGGGGTGTGTGCAGAGCTCGCTATTTGTGATAGCCGTAAACATCTCCTAACTTCTCTCCCACCAAGACTCTGTCACTAGACTTTGGTCTCATGTATGATTAACACTCCACCTGACATGCTCCTACTTCATGGTGATTTCCACCCTAAATCCTACCCTCTCCACAATCAATGAGGAGCCATCAATAAAGAGCCCCTCAACCACAAAGGGCCCTCTATAGTCCCTCATTGCATACAACAAGAGTCTTATGCCTCCTCTTAGGCACATTGCATAGTAGAAGATTCAACTCCCGTCGAATGTTTGAAGTTTATTATAAGAGTGTGCTTGCAGCAGTGTATGGCATCTTCGCTACTTTCCTCCCAAGCAAACCTTGAACCTCCCCAACACCAAAATTCCCAAATTGAGGAAAAGCCATTCTCTAACTAACAAACACAACCAGGAAAAAAAAAAATTAGTCGAACAACAACATTATCTTTGCTAGATTTTTTACATCTAAAATTTATGCTCCAAAAGTTAAATTTTATAAATAAAAAAATAAAAAAATTGGTCTTAGGTCCATCATATGAATTTCATAAACCCCAAAGTCCACCTATTAGTTTTGTAAGGTGTCAAGTCCTATTTGCAAAGTTCATAATAAGCCCAGTCCACTCCCTAGGGTAGGGTACCCTGGGGTTTAAGCATTTTCATAAGATTTTAGGGTAAATTTTTCTATATAGGGTAAGCTGGTAAGGTACTTTAGTATTTAGGCACTTTCATAGGATTTTAGGGTACCCTTTCCTGACACAGGGTTTTAGTGGTTTAGGCGCTTTCATAAAGTACCCTAGGGTGTAGGTTGGTGGACGCTTACAAAAATAATAGGTAAAGTTGTAGGCTTATAAAATCTCTATAGTGGACCTATCACCAAATCTCCCTAAGCAATTTGTCTAGAAAAAGTGGAGATTCAAATGAGGTATGCATAATAGTCTGTCTTACTCGAAGAGAACAATACCAATGCTGAACTTTAGTTCTACAAGGAAACACAAATACTCATTTCCAAACAATTAGGGCTCGCTGTTCAACAAAAAAAAAAGGGGGGGGGGGGAGGGTGGTGGGGGAGAGGGGGAGGAGGGTGGAGGCGCGCTAAAAGGCTAAACGGGAATGGAGAAGGGACGAAAACAGGAAGGTGGTTGTGGAGGGCAGAAAAAGTAGAACTCCTCAAACATTTTCAGAACTAAATACAAGGAGAAGAAAAGAATTCAAGACAAATCATATATAGACAAGTGACAATCAAAAGTCAAAACAAAGGAAAGACAGATTACTTACCAAAATTAAAAAGGAAAGACAGATTCATACCGGTCCTGCTGATGATCGAGAACGAGAGAGACCAAGCAACTTAGAAATCAATATTCCGGGGCTCAAGATTGATTTCTGGAAGGAGCCTCTGGAACGAGAAATAGAGTCCAAGATTTGGATAAAGAAACATTCTACTTTTTGCTCTACCCAGCAGTAAGCTGAAGTTGCTTCTGGGCATGACTCTGTTTTAGCTAAAAGTTGGCACTTGGTCCATAGCTAGATTTTTCTTTTTCTTTTTCTTTTTTTTCTTTTTTTTTTCTTTCTTCTGAGATTCAAATAGCTAGGCTTCTGAGTACATCCCCAACCTTTCATCAAAATGCATCAGCAAATTTAAATTTCAATGAAGTATTTGATGAAAAGGGGCTCCAAACTTTTAACCAAATATAAATCAAATTGAGGGAATACCTAATTTTCCATCGAATCAAGAACAGAGTGAGTTTTTTTTTATCAAGTTTGATGAAAGAAGCTTTTGGGGATGTGCATGGAAATTTTAAAGATGATTTGAATGTCAAAATGAGCAAGGCTTTGGTGCATTTAAATCTTTCATCAAAAAAGAAAGTAACTCTGTTTGGAACCCAGGGAAAGGAAAAGAAAGGAAAGGAAAAGAAAAGGGAAGGAAAATGAGAGGAAAATGAGAGGGAAAATTTACTATTCACCACACTCAAAATCTTTATTTTCTTCTCTATTTCTCTACAACCAAATAATAGGAAGGAAAATTCTTTAATTTTCCTTTCCTTTCCTTTCTTTTCCCTAAGTTCCAAACAAAGCCTAAGGGTTGGCGATGGCCTGAACTTGCTATTGAGCAAGTACAACAAACGCTAGCCAATAGTTCACATTTACACTACAGCTAACCGCTTCCCGTGACAAAACCAACTCGGTAAGACAGTTTTTTGGATCAATTATTATTCAACCACAAATACTTTACACATATATTTACATTTTTTTTGGGCGCACACACACTGCAACTGTAATGTATATGGGTCCTAATATGAATGTGAGTGAATTTATATAAATATTTGTATAAGTGTTTGTAGTTGTAGAATGATTATTGCTGGATTACCAAATCCATTTGGGCCTTCCAAAATGTAAACAAAAATCAGAGTCCAAACCCACCACTAAAGAAATTATACACCATGGGAAAAATGACGGCCAATGACGTATTTTGATAATTAATATCCGTTAACAAATATTCTTAGCATGTCTTTAAAATGTATTAATTATCAAAACACGTTTTAAGGATATGCTAAGAACATTTGTTAAAATATTTTTGACAGATATTAATTATCAAAACACGTTATGGACCGTCATTTTCCCTAAATCATGGTCTTAGGGTAATGTGGATCCCAATCCCCAAGAGTTGTTTAACAAATAGGCCCAAAAAGACTAGAACATGCGCCTAAGCCCAAGCCAATCTAATAGCTCAACCACATAAACCAAGCCAGGGTTTCACTGACAATGATAAACAAAATTCTGAAAAATAATACTCCTATGAAAGCAAAATTGCACGAAAAAAGGGAAAATGCTGGAGGTATCACCTTAAAAACATGGGAGATAAACAAAATAAACAAGAATATAAAATATAAATTGCATCAACAAGTGTTCGTCAATGGAGTTAGACCATCTCTAGTCTTCTCATATCTTCACTTCTTTCTCTCTTTTTTTTTTTTTTGGTAAAATGAAAAATAATTCATCTCTACATACTCTTTTTTTTTTTTGGCAAATGTGAGAAGTTGTATTGAACTGTGAGACGAAAGCCTACACAACAAAGAGGAACCTCATGAGAGCAAATGGGTGTCCACAAATCGGATGAACCATTAGAGAGGACAATCAGAGCACAGTATGTACAGCCCTATTTCAAACTCGCTTAGCGAGATCAAGTTCGTAGAAAATAAAACTAATACCAAAAACATAACCAACAAACCACCGGACTAAATCCGGACAAAAAACAAAATAAAGCAAAAAAAAATACACTTCTCTCCGTCATTAAGCAGCCCTTCTCTTACCTAGCCCTTTTACCGATCAAGCTCCCAAATCAGCGACCCATGAAGCCACCGGCGACCACGCGACTGCAAACCCAGAAGTGGAGCGATGGCGAACGGCATGCGATTTTGGTGGAGAAAGGGGAAGGGAAACTAGATCTGAAGGCAGAGATTAATCCCTCCCCTTTTGCCGCCCATTTTTGGGTATAATAAACCCAAGGATGAAGGAGGAGAAGGAGAAGGAGAAGAAAAAGTGTGACGGCTATTTTAGAGTTAGAGAGGAATGCTCCTGTTTTTTAGAGAGAGAATTGTTTTTTTTTTTTTTGCATTTAGAGAGAGAATTGTTATGTAACAATGGCATGCTCCTTTCTCTCCCCCAAATCAATCATTTTCAATTATTTTCACTCATTTCTTTAGTCTTGATCCATTTTCTTTACCTTTTTTCCAATCCTCAATCTTATCTGTCCTATTTACCATGTTGCCATTGAAAGCTTTTACAGGGAAAAATTTGGGTTTTGCCATTGGAGATTCCCCTACCTAATTACTCCCTCCGTCCCATTTTCATTGTCCTTTTTTGATGTTCGTGCAGTTTTCAATCGCTTATATCTTTCAATGTGAATCTCCAAAATATGCAATATGGATCTTATTTGATAGATTTCAATTTGTTCTATAATACAAAGATGTCAAAATCATGAAAAATAATATAGATTGAAAGATATAGGCAAGAGACAAAAAAGTGAAAAAGGAATAATAGACAATGAAAATGGGACGGAGGGAGTAGTTTTTTTTTCTTGGCACACGCTTTTATTAAAATTTGGGTAAAATTATGGGCAAAGGCTAAAGATCTATTCAGAAAAATAAAAATAATAAAACTAAAAATGGAGAATCAAAAAGAAAAAACAATCTGGTAAATAGACAAAACAACTCAAGTTCAAAACTTGCATCTGAGGGTGATGCATTGGTTCCTCGGGAGGCAAGAAATTCATTGACAAAACAATTATATGGCTCACTCCTGAGAGGCGATCCATCGGCCAAGGTACGTCTATGAACTTTGCTGAGCTGAGCAAACAAACCAAAAAAACCAATAATTAATGAGTGGATCAGAAAGAACAGAAAGAAACAATTTTGTGAATAAAAAAAAAGAAGAAAGGTTCAAATACTTGCCTCTTGAGGACGATCGATCGATTCCTTCGGATGCAAGCGGTTCGGGTTAACCCACTCTGGTTGACGATCCATACGATTCCATCGATCCATTTGGTTGATGATCTATCGATTCCTTCCTAGCTTTTGTTATGATAGCAATTGTCATCTTCGAAACACAACCAAAGCATGGATCTTCGAAAGTGCATCTTCAACAAACCAACAAGAGGGGAAGAGGAGAGACGCTGGAGTTCGTACATCCTATTTTATCTCCATTTCATTTAGTATTATATTAGTAGTTCTTTGTTCTTTCTTTTGGAAAAACATTTCAGAAATACTCATGCTCTGTTTGGAAGTTAGGGGAAAAAAGGAAAAATGAAAGAAAATAATGAAGAGGAAAATAAGAGAAAAAATTTGGAGAGAGATTGAGAAAAAAGTTGAGTTAGAATTTAAATTATTTCCTCGATCTTCTTTTTTAAGAACCAAAGAACGGTGGGGAAAATTTTAAAATTTTTCATCCCTTTCCACAACTTCCAAACAAACCTTCAATATTTTTTGTTGGTATGAATGTAAATTGATTTGATTTCGAATTGTGTCTTTTGAGCGACACATGTTCACCGTGGATCTTTTATAATAAGTAATGTCTCCTTTCTTCTTGTCTTTTTGGAAAGTCACATGTTCCTCTATAGATAATGCATCCTTCATTCATTTAGGAGTACCAATTTTTCTATCAAAGTTTCCATGATTTTTTTATTCCACTCGAGTCCATTCATACGAGAGAGTGCAATAATTGAACATATATGTGTACAAACCACTTAGGCATAATTTTTTTAAAAAGAGTCAAACCGTATAACGCCCAAAAAAAATTCACTCATTTATTTTTATCTCATCTGATATTATTATTTATTAGTCAATCAAGTTGCTCTTACAATATTTCATACGTCTATAATTGCTATCACAACTGCTGAGTTCTGATGATCAGCACAATGACGAAGACAACATTCAGAGTCAAGATACTTGCTTTTTTTGGAGTATTTTTCAATCTCATTCGGTGGGGGTTTCAACCTTTATATGGTATCGTTTAAGTTCATTTAAAAGTCAAAATCAACCCTTTTGGTTAGTAATAAAAAACTAGAGTACCAACATCGGCCGCTTTAGGCTTTTCATGTTATATAAGTCTCACGAGAAAATCTTTTTAACGGCGGAGCCATGAATAGTTATTTATAAAGTCAATCGCGATCGTCCAAAAATGTTTGGGACGGTTCGGATGTTAAAGAAACTTTTCTAAGGAATAGTCATTAAAATCCATTTTGGATGGTTCGGATGTTAAATAAACTTTTCCATCCAAAACACTTTTGAACGATCGCAATTGATTGCTACTGTAAAAAACTTAAGCCGTGAATAAATTTCTCTCAAAGTCTCAAATATTCAACAAGATTATTCCTTTCCCACGTCTTTAACGTTAATCATCGTCTCTTGTATTTTCTAACCAACGTGCATGTTTTGCTGATAAAAAAAACGTGCATGTTGTCGCGCCATAATTCCTGACCGGAATCATAGACTTGTTTGCCGCTAATATGGCCAGTGTCTCTTAAAACCACTCCCCCCCCCCCCCCCCCCCCCCCAAAAAAAAAAAAAAGGACTTAAAAATAATGTGTTTTTTTTAAAGAAAATTCAAAACTTTTTTTTTTCATGTTTTTTGAAGAAAGAATTCAAACTTTTTTCATTAATTAAAAAAATTCAATGGCATGTAGTAAATTGTCAAGAAAAAAGTTTAAATTTTTCTTCAAAAAATTGTATGATTTTCAATTCCTCATTTTGCGAATCAGGCTATCATTTTGGAATGAAGAGATTATTTTATTCGAGTCGAGTTGTAAATATTTTAATAAAGCATAATTTGATATTTAGCTAATCTGAATATATAGTCCCGACACTCATATCGTTCAAACAGACCCTTAAAAGAATTAATTACTACTTAAAGATACTCACTTCGTTTTCAAATTGATATCCCGAATCACTATTCACATTTCTCATAAAATTATCAAGATTTTTTAAAGTTATAATGTTTAGCATATGCAATATGAATCTTGTTTAATAGATTTCATTTAATTTCATTGAACAAAAGTTTTAAAATCCTCAAAACTATTATAAACATCAAAATCTAGAAATTTTTTTGAGAAAATCGGCTGCTTGGCAACAACTTTACAATTATAAGGATACCGCTCAACAGCACCTCTGTCGTGGAACGAAGGTAGGAGTAATATTTTAATCAGCTGGGTAGCTGCCGACGACCGCCGCTAACTGCATTCATCCCTTCCTGGTTTCTGCTGACAAAAGCAACATCTCGATAGACAAATACCGCACTTCCTTCCAACCGGTTAACTTCCTCGGTACCTTCCTCTTGTCAACTCCCCCGCATATGGCCTCTTGATAAACCCTGATAAATTTGTCAACGGTCATCAATGTCAGCTACCTTCCCTCCATACTCCACAGCCTTATTAGTAATTCTTCTCTCCCTCCCCTCTCTTCCAAAATCAGCCCTTTCCTCTTATATCTGCACACCCATCAATTTTTACTTTCAGCAAATCCTCTGTTTTCCTGTGTTCCATTTTTGTTTGTTCTGTGGATTGAAACACCAATATGAGTCCAGAAAAAACCCACAGCCAAGAAGAAGAAAGAAGGGCAATCAATGGCCCGCGTCCAACTCCATTGAGGATAAAAATGGACTCCAAAGCCGTTAAGAAACCATCATCTTCCCATTTCAGTAAAGCCCGGAATTCGGATCATCATCACCCAGTGATCATTTACGCCCATTCCCCCAAAATCATTCACGCCAAGGCTCGGGATTTCAGGGCCCTGGTTCAGAACCTCACTGGTCTCTCGCGGCCTAAAGAAGCAATCGAGAACGAGAAAGAAATTGCTGCTGAGGTTGAGCATAGTAATGGGTCTTCTTCATCTATAACGACGGAAGAGATTTCGTCCTCTTCTCATCAATATCTGGCTGATATGCCGCTTTTCACCCCGAATTCGACCAATTTGTTGTTCTCTCCTCTGCCTATGTATCGATATTCGGATGCAGTCTCGTTCTCTCCACTGCCAAACATGGGTAGCTCGATATCGCCATCTTTGTTCGCTGTCAAGAAGGAATTTCCTAAATTTTGATGAAGATGAAGGGATTCGGGGTTTTGGGCACAGAGAGTTGTTGTCTAGTGATTTGACTTGGTTTCCTGATTTATTTCATGTTCATAGTATGGTTCCATCATTTTTCTTATTCCTATTCTTTCGATTATGTGTTTTTTGATGGTACTACAAAAGATTGGAATAACAGAGACTGACAGGCGTTAGATGTGAATAACTTGATACTTATTTAAAATTGTCCTGTGGCCATCAAGGTGAAGGTTGATATGTCCAAGTTGCCATGGTTTTGATTTTACATTTTGAACCGGTTTCGAATTGTGTTTGACTTTTATCATCTATTAATCATGCATATCTTGTGCGTGTTTTTTCCTGATAACCGGATGTCCGAGTTAGTTTACGTGCACGCCAATTAATTCAATCCATCTCTTGTTCTTGCCATATGTTATTTTCTTTTTAACATTTTCATTCATTTTGTGGCTTAATTAACAAGAGGTTAGGATCTGGATAACAGACTAGATTCTATTGAAGTGTATTTATTGATCACAGAGTAAGGCTGTGGCTGGCTTGAATTTATCAACGTTCAATTAATGTGGCTAGCTTGAATAAATGTTACAATTACAGTTGCGAGTGCAAATAATTAAAGGCTGTGGAAAGATTTTCCTGTGAAAATTCTATGATCATATCAGTATGCCTTATTACGTACACTGGACTAGAAACCTCAACACATCTAAAATAGTTTGAGAGCCTTGGGAGAGGTCATAGGTCTTCAAATTGTACCATGCTAGGGGTGTTTTTGCTAGCCAATAAAGTATGGAAAACTTCTTGTTGTTAAAAAATATCAAGTTGTTTCTATTAACATATAAGTTGTAGATGATATATGGGTCGATGAAAGCGAAAAATAGAGGGGGGAAAAATAAAGAAGTTGTGGGTTAGTGTGAACAACATGGTACATAAAATTACTAAAAACGGATGGATAGCCTAAAGGAAACTCGTGACCGGAAACGCCCCTAATATAAACTGGTTAGGCTCGTGAATTTTTCCCTAGCTGTAACTACGTCGAGCCAAAAAACGGATGGGTAGCCTAAAGGAAACTCGTGACTAGCCGGATTGGAGAGTTGTTTAGCAATAAATTGGAGACCCGGATCACAGTTTACTAGTCGTCTTCTCAATTGCACTTGTTTTCAACCCGAAATGTGGGACATCTTGATCAGGTCTCATGTATAAGAAGCATCAAGACCTAAAAAATGTTGAAGTGGAATTTAACCGTGAATTGATTGTCAAGTTGGTGGTCATAGAACATCCCTTAATTCGCCTCACTGGAGCCTGTTAGAGACTGTAGCGACTTACTGAGGTCGCAGAAGTGCACCGTTCTTCCAACGCTGAGAGCAATAAGGGTGCAAATAACCTCGCTGATCAATCTTGGCATTGCTCAAAGACCATCCGGCTACAATGTCCACCCCTTGAGAACAAGTTAAGGGGTTTGTCCTCTTATATGACCGGGTGGCCTTTTTGGTGCAAAAATTAATATGTACATAGATAGACTTGGTTAACAAATCATTTTCTTTTTTAGCATAACGTATGAGATTAGACTGTAATAAGTGAGCTAGAATTTGTGTTATTTAGTCACACTGATAGTTGAAATACATCTTTAAGTAAGATATGATTTCGAAAATTGTCTTGCCGATGAGAGCCCGATGAGAACAACTCCATGCACATATCCACCCTTTGGATAGTGACCTACTAACATACGATCAATACCTTGGCTAGAAACACCGAAAACAGAAAGATGCCACGAAATCCGTTTTAGATTGGATTTGGTAATTGGGGCTACTAAAGAAAAGAAATTAAAACAGCCCATAAATGAGGGCCTACAAAATATTGGGGTAGGCAGAGCCGGCTTATAGCCAAGGCGAGGGAAGCGGGCGCTTCTGGCCCCCGAAAAAAATTAAAAACGAGGGCCCCCAAATTTTTAGGATTTCTATATATATATATATATATATATGATCCAAAAAAAATTGCACTAACCTCTTTTACACAAAATAGGCCCAATTGAAATTTAAGAACCACAAAATAGGCCTAAATTGTGGAATTATTAATTAGAAATACTAATGCGTTAAAAAAGAAAAAAACATAATTATATGCTTCTATTTAGTAATAGTAAATCTTTTGTATTGAATTTTTTTTTTTAACGACTCTTTGTAGACCACTTTTATATGAAAATATAGGGTAACCTCATTCAAGAGGTTTGTTTCGGGCCTCCAAAACTTATGAGCCGGCCCTGGGGGTACGTAGATGTTACCCTTATTAACTCCTCCATCCTATTAGGTCCACCAACTGAGCATTTTTTCCTCGCTCAAATCATCTATTCTCTACCCAATTCTAATAGCTGGGTTACCAATAATCCTTCGGCTTCCGGGATACTGGCATGTTTAGTGTATTTTTCTCATTTCAAGTGCAAGAGTACTTCACTGCAATTCAATTATCTAGATTTTTCCCAACTACCATTGAAATCAGGTTGTCCAATTACACACGCACTCTCTCTCTCTCTATCTCTCTCTCTCTCAACAAGTGGTTAGTTCAAGTTCAATTCCATTCTCATATATCCGCGAATATTCAAGTATACATCATTGTTTTGTTCTAATTGTGCAAATAGTATTATTTTTTCTCCATCTTATTACCATGAGTCATGAGATATCTCAAATCTAAGGTTGTCTTTGTGTCTAATAATTTAAGAGATAAGAGCAAAACAGTTTTGCTAAAAATTTAGCTATAGATTAATCTTATCCCATATTTAGCACAATCATAACGCTATGGGAAGTTAATAATCCTTTAGGAGGCATTTAGTGTTTGGCCCAGCCTATGCTCACTTTGAGTATTTTCCTCCGGCCTCTCCGGTCCGGTTAAAAGTAGGCCATCCGTGCCAGACCGGACTAGAAAATTCACAAGAGATTTATCCCCCTTGCAAATTGGCCTAGAGAGATTGCCAAATTTCAAACTCAAGATGTACGGGTTACCGTTGATCTTTGTTGCCACTTAGCTACTCCTTGGGTTACTAAGACATAATATTATTGTTTTCTGATTAGCTCCTTGGCCTGCTACGTTGCATTTGATTTATTTTTTTGTGGCTTTGATTCTATCAACTAGTTCAGTGGATTAAAATGAATGATTGATTGTGGGAAGGCAACCGTGTTTCATATTTCCTAAGTGAATTGGGAGATGGTGCTCTGCAGTGGTGTGCGTAGCACCATTCTGCGCACCTCCACTTGAATCTCATCTCAGCAATAAATAGCTCTCGATAGTTGATTGCCGAGATGAGATTCGAACCGTTGGATGTCGGCTCAGAAATGCATAACACGACACCTCACTGCGCACCACCTAACCGAAGTGCTAAGTGAATCTTGTATTACTTGTTTTCTATGTATTGATGTCTTAATCTTGAAGGTCGGTTATCGTTGTTAACAATAAAAGACAAACACCTGTATTGTTTTTTTGAGCGGTAAACACGTGTATTGTTAAAATGATAATATAAGGTAGGAAATGGGGCGGATTAAAAAAAAAAGTTAGGTAATGGGAAGGCAACATTTCTGTGCCGAAAACTTCAGTGCTTTTGTCCGAGAGGTTTTGCAACCATTGAATTTAAAAACATAAAAAAAAAAAAATTAGACAATTCAACGGCTAAAAGACCCTCGACACAGAAGCACAATAATATTCGGAATAGAAGAGATCAGACTACAGTAATGGGTAATGGGTGAATGATTGCCATGCTTATCAGGGAGAGGGAACAAAAGCCTGTCTTAATCCGAATTGTCCGTTTAATAGATTCCGTGATGGACACGAGTAATGTTATCGTAGGAAATTGAAATTGACACCGTTGATCCAGTACGATAAATAAAGCCAAAGATTGTCGCCCTTCACGTTATTCACGTGACTTCGTAGCTAAAAGCTTACGTTTCTTTTCTATAATTTAATTGTGTCATCTTGCAGACACATCGGTTAATTTTAAGTATCAAAATTACTATCAGACAAATCTTCGATGGCCACATATTTTCCATGGCTGGGGGTTTGTGGAGAGAGAGAATTTGTGGCGCATTAAAACCATGGCAAACAGTAAATTGTCCGAAATCGAGGGACAAAATTTTAATCGAGAATTTGGCATGCCTGGGCAATTGGCAAAATGTGTGAAATTAAAGGGTAAATTGGTTCCAAATTGAAAGATGGACACTGAAAGCCTCCTCCTTATTATTTCTCTGTAGGATATTTATTTTAGTATTTTTAATTTTTCGTAATTTTATATTTAACTTTTATTTAATTTTACAATTAATCATTCATCTCAACAAGAGAAATCAAAAGAGTACATTACTGCGAAACAAAGTTAAAAAAAAATCGTAAAAAATGAACCTAAAGACCAAAATACCAACTATTTGATATTTAAGGGGCTGTTTGGGAAGTTAATTTTTGCATTTCCATTTTTAGCTTTTCAACTTCCTGGTGTTTGGGGGACACAAGCAAAACCCATTTTCCAAAAATGCATTTGCAAATTTGATGAAAGGAGAGCAAAAGCTAAAAGGACCTCCGGAGGTCCTTTTTCCATTCTCTTTTTTGCCTTTTTCAATTTTCTTATATTCAAAAGCCCCAAATGTCCTTTCCTTTTATGCTAATAACAAACCCATCACTGGACAAAAAATGTGGAGTACTCTGGCTATGCAAATTTTTTCTTATTCTTAAGGTGCTAATATTTGTTTCCCCATAAAGATGGCTAGCGGGAAACTGAGTTGATCATCTTAGGTTTTTTTTATTGTTTTGGTTTCACGTTTTTTGTTTTTTGCATTACAACCAAATATATGAAATTTTATTATCTTTAGTGAATCCTTTTTTCGCTTGTAATCATAGTAATTCTTTATCTTTTAGACTCCACTTTTTGAAATGAAGAGTAGTTACTAGTTACGCAAATGAAGACAAGCCGAAGTCAAGAAAATTAGTTCATTGCACAAAATGATTTTCGCGTTCCCTTTTTATCTCCAATCATTTTTGCCCTTTCATTACATAAAAAGACAGTATTGTCCTTCCATTGACTACTTGCTGGTAAACACGTTTGTCAATGAAGAATAGTTACGCAAACGAAGATAAGCCAAAGTCAAGAAAATCAGTTCATCGCACAAAGGCAAGAGTGAGAAAATCACATTTCCCATTAAAAATTTCTACCAACCTTTTCTAATACTATGTAAAATTAGGTAGGAAAAAAAAATTTATTTACAGCTTTACGGCCCGAGCCTCTAGATCAAATCCACCTTTATTTACTATTTTACCCCTCCACAGAACCTCCAAGGTTTCTCATGGATCGTTTCGACCTTTCCAAAGCAGATCCACCTCGCCGGGTCACACCGACGCGTCAAGACCGAGTCGCATTCCGTTTCAATAGTCAACGAACTCGTCTGACACAATAACGGCGTCAGCATCCCACCAGGTATCCCCGTCAGATTCCGTCGCGTCCTCTAACGGCGACCGAATTTTCCTTAGGTCACCCACCGTCACCTCCCCCGTGGCGTCATGCCTCACGTAGACCTTCTCGACGCCGCCCTCAAAACCCACGTCCACTGCCTTCCCCCGCCGCCTCCGCCGCGGCCACTCCGCGCACATCGCCGGCTTCTCGCCTCCGATCCTCGCGTCGTACGCTGAAAACAAAACATCATTATTATTACCACTGCTCGTTCCGGCTGAGAAAACAACCGCCGTAGATGACGTGGACGAATCCCAAATCGAAACCACGCTTTCGGAGGAGTCATCTTCGAAATCGAACTCCAGCCCCAGGCTGTCCCACAGCTTCACGACGCTCTTCCCCTTGGCGAAGTCCGACCACGAAAACCCGTTGACGCAGCTACGCAGGCGCCGGAGCCTCGGACTAGAACCGGCGACGGAGAAGTCTTCGTCGATTTGTTTGTCGGACCAGCAAAACGACGTCGAGCGGCTGTAACCTTCGTCGTCCGAGGAGGCCGTGGAGGGGGAATCGACGGAGTCGGGGTCGGAGTCGGAATCGTCGAGGAACTGTTCGATTGGAGGTACGGAGGAGTCCAAGGACTTAACGAATCGTACAAATGATAATCGAATTGTGGTGATTAAGGCGGTGAAAGTAGCGACTAGTGCGAGGATCAAAGCGCCCCATTGCCAGAAGCTGTACAATTTAAGCAATTCTCCTGTGCCGGAAAGGGGAAAGACACGAGAAAACAGAGATGGGTTTTGCAGCACTTCGAAATCGGTGATCATGTTCAGCTCTGGAATCTCCATAATCGGAGTCCAATTCTTATTTATGGAACTGTGGATAACAAAGAAGAAAAACTGAAACAGCTATGGCGAAATGAAATGGAATATGCGGATATTGGTGTGGATTGGAAGGAGGGGCTTGGTTTGGTGGGAGAGCGTAGGTATTTATAACGGAGGGTCAAGGGTGGATTAGAGAGCAGTGCTACGAAAAAGATTTTAAAACACTACTAGATGCAAGCGAGTCTAAAATTTTAAATGTCTCGTATGGCTACGAAGCCATAAGAACATGATTTTCTCGGTAGTTATGTACAAAAATTGTGTTCTCAAACTTTTGAAAGTATAAATAGAATGATGCGCGGTTGGTGTCTTCCTTATATCCCATGCACAGGTTTTAATTTCCGTAATTCTCACTTTAAATTTCCTAAAATATAATAGATTAGGTGGTTTAATGAATAAAAAAAACTTTTTGAAAGTTAAAAGTGGTGAGGATCTGACGTGGACTGGTGGGTGAAGGAAGAGGTATGTGTGGTCCGGGTCAGAATACGAGAAACTTTTTCGAGATTGGAAAGGATGAGTCAGCAGTGGGAGACGGCGATTATCTTATCTGGGCCGTTATATTTATGGTGGTGAATTAATTTTCTTTTGAAGAAAGGTGGTGGAATTAATTATTTGCGTAACGAGTCCAAATTTGTGGTTGTTGTGTTATGGACGTTGGATGTTACGCCACGGAAATAGTTATTGGACTGGCCTACCTTTCTTGCTTGTTATTTTCTAAAGGCGCTGCCATGCTGTAAGTATTTATTTTTCATATTAAAGATGATGTATTGTGAAAGAGTGATTTGTCTCATAAAATAAAAAATAAAGTATTTAAAGGCCCCGTTTGTTAACCCTCTAGGACCTTGGGATTGGACTACCAATCCCAAGGGATTTCTAATACCTTGTTTGATTACCTAAAATAAGTATGGATTACGAGTCCGAAGGTATT
>BPLS01000137.1:1407205-1418561 GCA_019656275.1 Rhododendron kiyosumense
TCTCTCTCTCTCTCTCTCTCTCTCTCTCTCTCTCTCTCTCTCTCTCTAAGTTTGTGTTTGTATGGGTTGTTGCAGTCGCGGTTGAGTGAAGCAGCGGCAGATGCTGTGAAGAAGCTGTTGCCAGAGTCGGCAGAGGGTGATTTAGGGAGTGAATGTTCATGGGCGGACCGTGTCAAGTTCCGGTATCACTGGTCATCTGCTCTTCATTACATTGATACCCCTGATGATCTCTGCACCTTCCAGTACAATAGTTAGTACCTATTTCCCCTCGTATCCCCATTACTCCCTTCCTCAATCCCGTGCTGGTGCTACGAAAATGTGTATAATTTTTGGTAGATAGAAAGAAATAAAGAAATTATACACGAAAGTATTTTATTTTTTATCCAAAACCTGTACTGTTTTCGTGGAGGACTAACTATGCCGGACGGGTGAGTAATACCTATGTTTCCTCTAGCTTGTGGGAGAAATTGAATTAATGCTTTAATTTTCCCCTAAAATCAGTCACACAATATGAACATCAAGACCTTGTTCGGTTTGGATTTTGAGGGAGATTTTTAAGAGTAATGTGTAAAAAGACATAGATAGAGGAAATTTATTAGGAACTATGCGCGTGCACAGGGTTTTGAGATCTTAAACGAACAAGCCCCAAGAGATTCAGCGGTACATGTTCCATTCACATGAAAACTGGTTAGGCTAGAAAAGGGGGAAACCAGATGCTGGATAGTTCCAATGTATGTTTAATAAGTCTTTAAAAAGCAACTGCATTTATTCAAGGATTTTATAGCTTAAATAACCAAAGGGCTTTTCAAGTTTTAAGATTGCGTTGTATAAAAATTTCGGCTATTTCTGTTTTGAAATATCCGGAGAGATCTTCATCATCAATGTAAATTTCCATTTTATTTGCCTTGGGTTATGAACCCAGGCAACTTAGATGCCATTCTACTTTTAGAAAAAATGGGTTTTTGAAAAAAAATGTAAATTTTAAGGTAAAAAATTATGTGTTTACGCAAATAATTTTTCTACCAATATGGATCTTATTTGATAGATCTCATTGAGATTTTTTAATCGATGCAAAAAAAATCATAAAATTATTTTTTATTTTCATTATATTTGAGTTTGAAATTTGGAAAAAATGAATTTTTTAAAAAGGAAGAGAAAGTGGAACACCCTCTTTGATCAAACGGAACGTAAAAAATGTCGTCCGCATAAAATAAAGAGAAAGTAACAAAACATAATTGTCACTTTATCCAAACATGAATGTAGCTAGTAGTCAGCATAGGCCCAATAATGATGATTAGATTATGTTTCCTTTGTTGACAGGGGATTGCAAGGATGAAGATGGATTGATGGACAGGTGTGTAGCAGGGGCAATCAACAATTACACTAGCCAGCTGCTAACCTATGGGAATGCTCCCTCCGAATGTAAAAATAAACCCTTTAAATCAAACAATCATCATATTATCTGCAGTCTTATAATTTCATTGTTATGTTGTTTTAGTTTTCTTGTTTTGTATTTTTCATTTGGACATGTACCTCTTAACTGCTGCATCTTTACTTTGCATATACATTTTGATCAAGGTTTTGAATCCCCGACATAGTACCCTATGCTTCTAATTTCGTTCCGGCTCAAATACCGGTTGGTACTGGCCGATACCAGACTTACCGGTGAATACCGGACGGTACCGCTAAATACCGAACAGCACCAGACTACATCTTTGTTTTTTCCTTCTAGTACCGGTCACCATCTTTTTTCCATGCATACACTATAGCTATGCACAGATGGGTAGATATATATTACCAGAACACTATGCCTTGCATATTCTTCTAAGGTTCAATGATCTAATGAACAACACTGAACTTGTACATACAGATAACCTCACAGAAGCTTTGCTCTTCCTTTCTCACTTCATGGGAGATATTCATCAGGTATATATGGGATGCACATATAAGATGAAGCTTTGTTGTATTTTTCTCTGATCAAAATCACTTAACTTCTTATCCTTTTTCTGTGAATGAAGCCACTGCATGTAGGATTTACTTCTGACAGGGGAGGCAACACAATTGACATCCATTGGTATCGAACGAAAACAGTTCTTCACCATGTAAGTACCTGTAATGAATCGGCGGGCTAGTTTGAAATAAAAAACAGACGGTTTTCTCATACATTAAGCATATACAGGTCTGGGATACCAGCATGATTGAGACCTCCGAAAAGCGATCATACAATTCAAACCCAGATGGACTCATTGCAGCGATCCAAGCAAATATTACGGTATGCATATGTCTACAACTATTCAATGACTTAGATATACTTGGTCTCTTTTATTTTTGTTCGCATTCGTGTCTTATGATGCGCCCCTTTTCTCTCATGACAGGGTGAATGGGCCGATCAAGTCAAGGCGTGGGAGACCTGCGGCAGTAATGTCACAACATGTCCAAACACGTATGATTCCTACTAGTACATAGAAAATTTTGAGCAACTTCACTGGTAATTTCATTTTCGCAAACTGTTGTATGTCAAGAAAAACAGAGAATACAGTGACTTAAATACAATTAATACAAATTTAAAAACTCATGCAAACAGTGTTCGAAAACATGCCATTTTTTTAGGAAGCACCGTTTTCTTTTTGGGCCAGATGATAGAATGTTAGGGGTTAGTTGTCAGTGGTTGCAACGGGAATCCAGCACCTCCTCCATGAGGACTTGACTCCCATTGTAATGAACCAATCATACTAAGTGTGGTGTTCCGGGAAGGACCATCAAGATGTTTCTTTTCGATTTACAAGTTCAAGATCAAATGTCGAAACAAACTCCTTCAGATACTTGACTTGCAAACTATAAAACCAAGAAGAATGGTAGAGCCATTTCGGTTAGGATTTGGTAGAATCATCTCAATTTTAATTCAATGAAGATTAATTCTACGGGATTATATACGCTTTACTATTTGTCCAGCACCTAAACCAAATAGGATCATCCCTTTCAAATCCTTGCAGATATGCATCTGAGGGAATTAAAGCAGCCTGTGATTGGGCATACAAGGGTGTTAGTGAAGATTCAGTACTACAAGGTAAGTAATAACTTCAACTTCACTTTTCTTGTGTTGACAGTCATGCAAGAAATTTCAAATCTCTTAAACAGGATTAGTAACCTCAAATTTGCTTCACAGATGACTACTTTGACTCTCGTATACCAATCGTCACATGGCGGTTAGCTCAAGGAGGAGTTCGGTTGGCAGCGACTCTTAACCGTATATTCGGTTAAACATCATTAAGCTATGGATTCATTGGATTTTAAGCATTACTGTGATCATCTACATTTAAAGTTCTCGAATTACTTTCTAATAGAGAAATTTTTGCTCCTTTGGCAAACCAAAATCTCAGGAAAAATATACTGACATAAGGAAACTTTCATTCGCTACATATTTATAGATAGAAACACAATGATATGACTTACCACGGAAAACTGCAATATAAGCAGTTCCCTTGCTATTCACAGAAAAACCTGGCTTTGTGATAATAAAAGCAAGCATCTTTTTTCCTACGCAATTTACAATTTGAACTTCGTCAAACAACAGCTAATTGTCTGAACCAAACCTGTCACATACACCAATAATACTTGGTAGTAGTTGTATTAGTAGTTGTATTGTTGTACTGTCACTCTGGTTTCTTCACAACGAGAACGGGGCACTTGGCATTACGAACACAATAGTTGCTCACGCTCCCTAAGAAAAACCTGCATCAAGAGATTCGGTTTAGGAATTTCTGGGATTGTTGTATCGGACTGCAACAATAAATAGCATGCCATGCGCAAAATGTTCATCTTGGAAACAAATATAAAGAGTGCATCTGAATGCTAATGTCCTTAGTATTCACATACAAGTTCAGACAGCTAACAGGAAGAGTGAGGAATATATTGCAGAAGTGAAGCAGCAGAACATATAGGAATATATAAGCAAGCAAATTTTTCAGAGACAGTAGCAAGGCGAAGAAAGCCTCAGTAGTTTTCTCAATCACACATCTATTATTGCTGAATTCCAACTTCCAATTGTTGGATCGTTTAAGTTATCTATCTGCTGAAGCTAGTGTACACAACTTCCACAAGGCAAGTTGTTGTATGAATTCCATTCGTTTAAGCATTGTCGCCTCCAATATCCTACGTCTGTAAAATCGTAGTCAGCCAGCTCAGATAATTTTCTGTACTCGGTGGATAGAGCATAGATGAATACATTAGTGAATACGTCTGAAAATACTACAACCGTAAAGGACTTAATGAAAACCAATGGTGATTCTAATCTTGTGTATGAGGACTCTCGGAAAGAATATTCTATACATACGCCTATGTATCAGAGTACCACAAAGACTAGCCAGTGTCACTTGTGAGCCCATAGTCCACATAAAGGTGAGGTCATATCAAGCATCCACATAAAAGTGAGGTCATATCAAGCATCCACATCTTACTTTCAGAGTGCAGTTAAAGTAAACTAGAACACCATCCATTTGTCATCTTAATTGTCCGATCAAGCTAATTATCAAAAAAGTCAAACTGGAGCATGCGACGGGCCCACAAAGACAAACTGTACTGTCCAATCTACTGAGCTCGTTTATCATATGGATCCAACTCGTTTATCATATGGATCCAACTTCTTTGCAGTTGACTATAGAGAAGGATGTGCGGTTCAATCTATTCTTGAACCGTTCATATTGACAATTAATGGTTCAAATTCGTTGAATCTTTTACCGGTAAAAGATTGAAAACAAATCTGAACTATTAAAAACACTGTTAGACGGTTGCGATCACTTGGACTACAGACAACACTGCCAAATTCTCATCGTATCACAACTTCCTCAAACAAACTTCTAGCGAGGACTGTGAAGTATTGATAACAAAATGCTAGAGGCACATCGGTGTGCCACACCTGATGTGCCCCTAGCACCTCTCAATCGATAATGCAAATGCAACAAACTGTAGGTGCAAGCAGCAGGAGTTATATTCATATCACATTTTTTTTCTAAAAAGTTGAAGAACAGAAAAATGAACCTTTGGATCTTTCCAAGCTCGGTATCACCTACAACCAGGAGGTCAATATTGTGCTTTTGAGCTGTATCGCATATGGCCTGTTTAGGATCTCCAAGCTGTGCAATTATCTCTGCATTTACCTGTTGAAAAGAAGACAATGAAAGTATGCTAAGGAAAAACAGAGCAGTACTTGAAAGTAATGTAGATAAAGCTAGCAATCGCAGAGTCGTGATCGTTTGCACCTTAGGGTGTGAGTAGGCCAAACTCAAAACCAAATACCTACTTTAAATTGCCAATGGATTATTTAAGTTCAATTTGACATATCAATGATGATGTAAGAATGGACAATTCATGTAAATGGGAATTCTAAAGAATCGAGGAGAAACCTCCCCAAGGGCAAAAAACATGATCCCAACAGCCCAAAGAGATCTACTATTGAATCAGAAGTTGCAAAACTAAAGACACGAGGAATAACAACCCTTGTCTGGTATACCATAAACTGAAATCCTTCTTCACATGCCCACCAGTTTGACATCCATGATCCACCCCCAAGTCGCTCTGAAGAAGTTAACCTCCTTTAGTAGAATCACACCGCAAAGTTAGTTGCCTCTATCTCCATTCTTCAACAACTCCTTTTTCAAATGACCGTTTTTGGGGGATGATACAATTCATGTGTAAGGTTTTAAAACAAAAAGTTCAAAACTCTTATTAAACAAAGCTCCTGAAAATTTGTTCCTAGATTGAAAAGAACTTGAACTCCTTGAACAGAAAGACAAACCAACTCTAGAGCACTCAAGAAAGCTTACAAAGGTTGTTTATGTAATACTTGAACCTCATGAAAAGTGGAACCAGTTTATACATGCATTAGGAATTGCAAGTACATCATAAAACCAGATACTGCAAATACTCTCACTCACTTAGTCCAGTCTACCACGTCCACTGCAATTTATAACAGATGCCAATGAGACACGGTCATAAACCAGACAAAGGACAAAGTGAGTTGAGGCTCACAGTTTCTGTTGCCTTTCAGCCTATGAAATCACGTGCAGAAAGTATGATTAAAAGGTAACTGTGGCACTGGTAAAATTGGAAGTTAATCAAAAGGTAGTTATGAATGGATCTAAAAGCGTACAAACTGCAAGAAACGTGGATTCCACTCAATAAGCAACTCAAGAAAAGCAGCTTGGTTGGCCAACCTTGCACAATTTCAAATGGTAGGTCAGGGATCAACCTTGCCAAAAGCAAAGATTGATTATTTCTTCTCCTCAAAGGGGGTTCTTTGTTTATTTGTCTCCTTAACGATGGGCTATTAGTACGACCTACTGTGATTGTGGGCTTTGATGTAATTTAGATACTTGTATTCTCCACCGCTTGTAATTGTAAAACAAAAAAAGAAAACAAGATCTTGAGACTCTTAGGGCTAGACCTTATGGGATTTCTCTTTGCATCTATAACGCCAAAAAAAAAATTGTAACTGCTATAAATATATGGATGAATTGCATGTACCGTGACTAACTAAACCGACTAAGCTCCTTAAAAAAAAAAATAGAAGAATTTGAAGAAGAAGAGATAAAATAGAGTAAGCAAATACTCTGTCAAATAAAGATGGAAAAATGTTCTTACCCCATGAGTGGTACAGATGCCCTTAGCTTTCTCCAAAATCCCCATTGAAACCACCTTGTTTTGTTCTTGGATACAATACACGTAATCTGAAGCTGACATTGAAGATTTGTGTGAGCAGAAATTCTCATTTCCCAATAGTTAAATATTCCTAACAAATGCCGTTCAAAAAACATATTCCTAATAAAATTAAGCCGAACCAATGGAAAAGGATAGACCAATTGTCAGTAGATTTCACTTTTAACTCGATTTCATACTCAGGGAATCGGCTCAGTACATGTGTGACGTTGGAAACTGGAGTAGTTCAGGAAAAACTCTGCGGTGTCAGACTTGGGCCCAAATCTGAACCCTGCTGCATTAGGCCTCAAAAAATACACAAGATTTTAGGGGCTCATTCTATTTTAGCACCGCTATAAAAGTCTAACAAAACGTCATTACTGGCTGAGACGGAGCAGTAAAAACAAACCACCAAACATCTCAAAATTAGGAGGGGGAAAAAAAAAAAAAGTTCTTCCAAATTAGGTAATCACATCAGTCACATATTCCTTTATATTTTGATTCATACTCCTATCATGTAAAGACCCAAACCCAATTGGCCCTTTGGATTAAATCAAGAATTTCAACACGTGTATATGTTTATGCATATGCAAACGTACCTATTTCTGGAGAGAGAGAGAGAGAGAGAGAGAGAGAGAGTAGGGCATTACTGGCTGAGACGGGGCAGTAAACGCGAGCAGAGCCAAGAGAGGCAGCAAACACATTGCTGGTCACCGGAAAGGGATGGGCCATGAATATGAGAAGGGGGCTGCCGGAGGCGGCGATCGAGTCCCGGAGATTCTTGAGGACCCACATGAGGGCGTGGTAACTGGACTCGCTCTCGTCAATCGCCACCATCACCTTCTTCCCATTCTCCGCCGGTACTGCCATTTTCCCCCAGCAGTTTCTTTTCGATTCAAAGTCGTCTGCTATTCTGATTTCAAAACAAAAAACAAAACCCAGAAATCAATTGGTAAGACGCTCACAAGGAGGAGAGTAGTTGAATACTGAGTTCTCTGGTCCAACGTTAACAACTAGATTTTGACGAAAGAGCATCGATACCTTAAACTGTTTCGAGGCAACGAACATATATCGCATAACTACTTCATTGAAAAGCGAAACCCTTTTATAGACCACTAACACGAGTGAGGTTAAAAGTAACCAGGGTTAGGTCAACAACAACTTAAGACTTTGTTATTTTATATTCAAAAAATTTATAGAAATTGTATTCCTAGTTTCTCCCGAGTCTCATTTTGGTCTTATAAGTATCAATTGAAACTCTTTTGATCTTCAAGTTTGGTTTTTGTACCAAGTTGGTCCAATTGATAACATATGTCAACCAAACTGGACCGAAAAAATCAGATTGAGGGCAGACGTTATCAATTTAACCAATTTGGTACGAACTGCAACGTCAAAACTGACATCAATATGATTTTTCGGGTCCAGTTTGGCTGACAAAAGTAATCAATTGAATCAATTTGGTACAAAAATTAAACTTGAAGGTCAAAAGAGTTGGAATTGATACTTGGAAGACAAAAATAAGACTCAGGTGAAACTAAGAAGACCATTTATATAAATCTCGGGGTTTTATGAGATAAGTAAGGAAATTTATATAAATGGTCCTCTTAGTTTTGTCCGAGTCTTATTTTCGTCTTTCATGTATCAATTACAACTCTTTTGACCTTCAAATTTGGTTTTCATACCAAATTGGTCCAATTAATAAGTTATGTCAGCCAAATTGGTAAAGAAAATCAGATTGATAGCAGTTTGAATGTTGCAGTTCATACTAAGTTGGTCCAATTGATGACGTCTGCTTTCAATTTGATTTTTTCAATCCAATTTGTCTAACAGACGTTATCAATTGGACCAATTTGGTACGAAAACCAAACTTAAATGTCAAAAGAATTGCAATTGATACTTGGAGGACGAAAATGACACTCAGGTGAAATTAGGAAGACCATTTCTATAAATTTCCTAGATAAGTACTCTCTCCGTCCCTAAAAGTTAAGACACTTTAGTATTTTTTCTTGCCCCATAAAATTTGTTTACTTTGAAAAGTCAATAGTAAAATTTGGTGTGTGAAACAACCAATTCAAATAGATGAAGTGCACTTTTCAAACTTACGCAAGTTGTTTAGCGTCGGGGTTTGGATTAAAAAGTTGAGTGATTTATTTTTGTCTTTATTCAAATTTTTTTGCATTTTTTTGTTTTGCGTCAAACTTTTGTAACTTATTGATTCGTTTCGACGAGAGGAATCTAAAAAGTAAATTTTTTTTTATTGAAACTCATAAATTTTTGAATAAAAACAAAAAAATCAATAAATCAACTTTTTTTACTTATTTTTATCTTTTGAAAAAAATTATGAGTTTCGATCAAATTTTTTTTACTTTTCTGATTCCTCTCGCTGAAACTAATCAATACGTCACAAAAGTTTGATGTAAAACTAAAAAAAAAGAAAAAAAGTTACTGTTTCACTTTTAAAGCCAAATGAGTAGCAAATCAAAAACAAAAGGAAAATGATTTTGTCACTTTTTTTTTTGTTAACATCAATCCCCAAAAATACACTTGCAGGAAAGTGACGTTAACAAAAAAAATAAGTGACAAAATCAGCGGCCAAACAAAAAGAAGAAGAAGAAGATTAAGAAGAAGAAGATTCGAAGAAGAAGTAGAATCTCGAAATATGCGTTTTAAAATTATATAAAAAATTAAAGTATATGATAGGAGTAAATTCTTTTGGTTGCTTGCTCCCCTAGGTTTTGACATTTGAACCACTATGTGCTTCTGGTAGTTGAGGAAAAATACCGGTCAGTCAAAAGCCTCCGCATTAAGCAACGGTCGAGTTCCCTGCTAGTGCAAGGGGAGACTTACACTTATATTTTATTCCTTTTTCTAAACCAAAAAATTATGAAAAATGCCAAAGACAACGGATAAGGTTTCCAGAAACTCTTTTTTTTGAACTGCGAAAAAAGTAATGTATTAAAACCAAATGCAAAGATATACTACTTAATAGTAGATAACAGGGACAAGAGCGTAATAAATAGCGTATAAGCATCACGACACGAGGATAACCTCCCAACTATGTGACGCCCTAACTCCGCGACAATTATATGATACTCAAGCCCGGAAAGATAAAAGTTATATACATGGTTGTCAAATATAATCAATCAAATAACCAGAAGAAAAACAAAACTCACAAATGAACTGACAGAGCTACATTTGTCCAGCCCTGAACAAAACAAAACAAAATTGCCCCACACCACAACAATTTTCTGCCTAAACAAAACTGCCCCTAGCCCAGCAGAAACAGGCCAATATATTGCTGCAAAACAGCAACAGGAGGATTCAACTGGAACCATAGCTTCGTCACACCCCACCATCTCATAATTGCAGCAGCATCACTTTGCAGTGAGCAAGATATGACCAAATGGTCCAAATCTGTCCTTATACTGAAAGAACTCATCTCTACGGGAATCGAATTGTGTATTCCACAGTAAATTATTGCTATTGTTATTATTATTTTTTTTGAATGGCAAAAAATAAATTTCTCTCTAAAATTGTTACAAAGACTAATAGGATAAGGAGAACGGCTTCAAATTCCTAAAATAGACAAAAGCACGCTGACCACACCACCACCCCTAGCTCCCGCCAGGAAACCAACGTGTTGAGCAGCACCAACAAGGGCGGCGGTAGAAAGTGATGACATCGACAACCAACACCCACCGTAGCCACCACTTTCAGACACCCCTGACGCTGTCATCACCTCCAAATTTTACAAGCCGCAAGAATTCCACATCGCCGTTAAGCATAAACCGCTTTCACTCTTGAGTGGAAACCGTCGGGAGCCTCACCAACCACCACCATCTGCAAGACGTACAGAGAGAAAACTACGGCACAGGAAGTGACCGAAAAGCCAAAAACGACGGAATCCCCAATGACATATCACCCAACCCTCCTCAGATAGCCACCAAAAAGCCCTACATTTCAACCTCCAGTACCTCCTTTGCAGGTTATTAAAGAGATTACTTTTACACGCGAACCGTGGGCTCACAAGGCCGGCCAAGCTTCATTTTTTTCAAATAAAAATTAGTAGCTCCTTTTCAGCATACGTAACTGGTACGTTGCATAATTTATTAGTAACATTCGCTTTATTCACTTGGGTTTCTAGAATCACTATTATATGCCTTGTTTGATTTGGTTTTTGAAAATTTTTTAAAAAATTGTAGGAGTAATAAGTGGAGAGAGATAGAGAGAAATGTTGGAAGTAGGGGAAATTTTTTGAAATTTTTTTTTTGAATTTGAAAGAGAACAAGGCATAAAACTCATTCCAGTGGTTGTGGAGAAGCACATCATGAAGCATCTAGCTGTCATGGGCCATCTAGATCTTCCCTTTTACCCTCTCATATGGCAGCATCCTTTACTTTCCATGCCAATCCTTGTCTCTGCTCTCAAGCAAATCAGGTTTTGGATATCTATTGTGCCAATGCTTCTAATTTGCAGCTCAAGATGTCAGGTGTGGGAGTAACCTTTATGGTTAACTCCAGTCTTGTGGGCTCCCTTTTTAAAAGCTCCAATTCTCAAAGGGACTGCGCCCCTATCATCTCTATAAATGAGGCAGTGAGTTGGGCCATTAAAAATCATATGTTACACATCAACATTCACACTAATGACTCTTCTCTTTTTCAGC